>OZ023314.1:52585978-52638478 GCA_964007375.1 Ophion obscuratus
ATCCCAGTTCTAGGTACCTATATCACCTAGTTCTAGTCCACCATGTACCTAGTTGCTGCGCCATACGTGCCTCACAGGTGCGCCCACGTGTCCTGTTGGTGTTCAAAGTCCTTATTTAGTGCCCTCGTCCTCGCTACCTGCTTAATGTTCCAACCTAATTGGCAATCCGGACACCGAGCCGGTACTCGCAGTCTCGGATAGCCGCCCCAGAATGGCATTACGAAAAGGGGATCAACGAGAATCAGATTACTAAAATGGAAATCATTTCCAATGTCGAGTTAATGTTCCACCGATAACATATTACCGTCATAATTATTCCGCTGCGTTGCTTGCGCACCGCTCGGCTTTCCGGTCCCGCGATTTCCTTCATGGGCACTTTTTCCGCTGTGTTTTGTGCCGGCAGCAATGAATTTAAAACAAACACACCGCGTTCGTAGAAAGAAGGAGAGAGAGAGAGAGAGAGAGAGAGAGAAAGAGAGAGAGAGAGAGAGTAGAGAGAGAGAGAGAGAGAGAGAGAGAGAGAGAGAGAGAGGGAGAAGAGAGAGGAGAGAGAGAGAGAGAGAGAGAGAGAGAGAGAGAGAGAGAGAGAGAGAGAGAAGAGAGAGAGAGGAGAGAGAGAGAGAGAGCGAGAGAGAGAGAGAGAGAGAGAGAGAGAGAGAGGAGAGAGAGATAGAGAGAGAGAACGACGAAGGTGGGAAGGGGCTGGTCGAGCTCAGTAGCGGAGCAATTTCGAGTATATTTAGCCTTGCAGCAGACACAAAACGACTCACCCCCTTCGCTCGGCCATTCCCTCTCCTTCTTTTTTCACTCTTATCCTTTTTTCCTACTTCTATGGGCTTTGCCCTCTTAGCGAAAACGGAACAAGTAGTGACGCGTGTTCGCGATTGTCTTTCTTCAAAAAGCATCGAATCGATGACATGTCCGGGATGACGCTCGATCGACCCTACCCCTTGACGCACAACTAGAATTGGCTTATGATAAGCCAATCTACATTTTTTTTTCCTCAATTTCAGAAAATTTGAGGGGAAGACAGCTGTTCGTCTATCTATTTGACGTCGTTTGGCAAAGTTTCGACGGGATCTGAAGAGCCGTTTTCGAGATTTATGGAATCTATAATTGTTCTACCATACTAACCGCGATGAGGTATCATTCCCTCTTAAAAGATATCTCAACTATACTTCGCTATGTCTGCGTTTGTTTGGCGCAATTACCAGCTACCAGACCCACTTTTTAGCATAATTATTTTTCTTTCCTTCCAGCCAAGTTCAATGTCGGTAAGCCTCCTGGTGAATTTCGATCACGTAATTATATTTTGAAATTTCAGTGTATACTGCAGACTGTCAAATAGTTACTCAGGTACGCCAAGTAATAAAAAATCGCCTCAAAAGCATTGTGGTTTGTATTACCTTATAAAAAATTATGGCTTGTCTTAAAAATGATTATTATTTGTTCAAATTCAAACAATGTTTTTATTATTTATTCGTTCAATGGTAGATTTCATTGTACGGGATCTTCCCCTTCATTACATTCTCCACCATATTTCACACCTCATCCCCGCCTTGAGGCCGCAGCCGACTTCTCCCCTGTATCGCGTTCACCATGACTGCCATGGGTATAGGGAAACTGCGGAAAACTTATACCAGTACAGCTGGTCCCAGGTTCTATTCTTCTTCTATTTTTCTTCGAGACTACGAGACTGGGATTCGAAACCGCGACGCCCCGAAGTTCAGAGGCAAGCACGCTAAACACTAGATCAGCACACCGGTTTTGTTTTATTATATTTTTTCCATTAATCAATTGTACAAGAAAAAATGAAGTGATTTGTAAAATAGCCAAGTACAATGTGCGTATTGTGCAAGATTACAAGAGATATTTTACACAACATTGTTATACCTTAGACATGATCTTATTAAATATGTTTAATTTTGATTAACGAAATCACATATTAAAACGAAAAATAGATATGACCATTAACCCTATGCGTTGGTCTAGTGGTTTGCGTGCTGGTCAGCTGACCGGGAGGTCGCGGGTTTGAAACCCAGTCGCGTACTTTCGTCGGGAAATGTTTTTCTTCGACATTTTTCGGCGAAAGACGACTAGTTCCGTGACTGAGAAGCGAACTTGTAACCGGTTGTATCGGTATAGGTTTTCCGCAGTTTCCCTATGCCCATGGCAGATGTACTTCGGCTCCCTTCGGTACCATGGTGAATTATACAAATTTGATTCCTATTTATACCAAATAATATATGTATATTTAAAGATTTTCATACAAAATAGCCCAAGATTCAGATAAATGATTGAAATTATTTTCCTTGTGTTGGGAGTCATTTTAATCCATGACGCATTCAACTGGAGTTCGAATATTTCCAAAGAAGCAAAATTACATGAAATAAAACAAAATGCGATTAACATTTCCAAAAAGACTATTGGGGGCGTACACAAATTACGAAATGCCAAATTTCACAATTGTACACCCCCCCCCCCTAACAGGACCGTAACGCCTGGCCTGAACCACCCCATTCCGTTACGTAACCCCCCCCCCCCTTATTCCGTTACGTAACGGGTGCTTTGTCGTCAATAATTGCAATTCCTTTTCATAGACATAACTAATTATGGGAGAATCGGGTTTATACTCATTTTATGAAGTATACATTCTTCTGGTTTTATACCAAATTTATGAAAAAATCTTTAAAATTAACAAACATATTTGCCTTGATTTCACGATGAAAAAAAAAGTTTCTCTCCTTTGTCCTATCGATATCTGTATGACAGGTTATCTGTAGTCAACAATTTATCGACATCTATACAAATGTAGCTATGGTCAGGCGTAGTCGTTTTTTTATTTAAAAAATTTTTTTTTTTACCAAATGCCGACAGTTTAGACATTTATTTCTATTTTCAAGGCCCTTTTTTGTAGTCATGCAGTCTTTCAATATTGTAATTATCAAACATTTAAAAATCGGCTGCGTACAACCACATCGAGTACAAAATTGTAAAACAAAATTGAAAATGGTTTCATAAGTTTTCGAGTATTCGCTGGGACAAGATCGAAAAAAGTAGTTTGACGAAAAACACATTCAAAATTTCCGTCCCGTTTTTTTCTGTTATAAAGTTATGTTTTTTTTCTAGAATATTGATTCTAACATGAAAGTATTTAGTCGCGGGCTATATGACAATTTTTCATCTTCATTATAATCCACAAAATAATAAGAGCCTGCACTTAATATATTATGAACGAGGCCGCACCTGTAGGGACTGAGGGCACTAACCGGTCACGGTACCTGTTCTCACTAAAGTGACTGTAACTCCTTCAATTTTCGAAATTTTGAACAAAAATATTGACGAAATATTTTTCAATATATATACTTTCAAGAATTATAAAAGAAAAAATTCTTCAAATTTTGCTTCGGAAAATGAGAAAGCTACTGTGCAAGTTCTTGCACAGTGACTTCCCCTTAACTGACATTTAGTATGGAAAGCTGTCAACTTTCCGCGTTCAAATTTCGCGCGAGTTTTTAATTAAAAATTTGAACATGAAGAAATATTAATATTTCTGGCAGTTCTAAAATCGTAACGTAACGCACATCTTGATTCTCTATCACATCCTGTTGATATTCCCATTTACGAAGAACACAGCCATTTATGCCATATTTGGCACATATTTCTTGAGACGTTAAGTTTTTTTACTCTTCCAAGAATGTTTGTTTTACTCAAACGTATAACGATTACATTCATTCACTGCTGGTTTTTCGCTAGAATTTGTACTACTTTATGGTACAGACTTTGTTTTCTCTGTTCGTACGCAACAGTCTATTTTTCGTTTCTTTTGTGACATCTTATATCGTTGGTGATCATCCACCATTATTCAATTACTAATATGTATAAATAATATGGAAAAACCAAACTATTCATTAAGTAAAACAAGTGCGGCAGTGCGCGTCTTGCGCATGGGCTACAAGTTGAAACTCGTTCGAGCGGCAGTTCTTATTCAGAACCTCGCATGCCAAAAAGGAAGAGAGAGACAGAAAGAATCAGCGAGCGCGGCGCGTGTGCCTGGTGGAGGTACGTGAAAACTCGTCCTCTTGAGGGCTTTTGCGTTCTTATTGGGGAGGGCGGTTTGTACAACGTATGAACCACACAGGTACACTAGAAATGCTGTGCAAGGACTTGGCGTGTATGGTTGGAAAAAAAAAGAAAATATTTTTTTTAATAAAGAGAAAAAATCATTGTTTTCCTTCAGATTTAATCCAAACAGTACCTATCCTAAGAGTAGTAAGGTCGGCAAAATTTAAAATATGTTTGATGAAACTATACGTGTATAGTTCCAAATTCATATTGAGCAGAGAAAAGTGTTTGTCAAGATATTTAAATTCGAGAAACCGAGGAAATGGCATCCGCACCATAAATTAGATAAATAGGTTTCATGTCATAAATAGGTTAAAATATTTGTATTATTTTTATAATAACTTAATTTTGATTCTTTTTATAACCATGTAATGCAGTCAGTGAAGTGTATATTTCGTAGATACACATACATCGGATTCACATGGATGATGCGCTTTGTTGATCCCACTTGAGGCTGCTGAAAAAGATATCAATTTTGTAAGGTCTTCGAACGAATTTTCGGTTCGCAGTACCCAAAGATGTATATTATTGTTTCATTGGTTTAAAAGAAATTCAGATTTTTGCTTTTTCGAAATCTCAAGCTCTGAGAACTTGGTATTTCCTAAGTTCGATGCACGAAAAATTCATACTTGTGGCCTCCCGTTGTATTGCGATCGTGCAAACAAATGCATACATTTATCTTAGAAAGACATGTTTAATTCATTGCGCTTGATGTGAAACAAATCCCTATTTCCACCTCCCCCCTCCCCGATACCTATGTGCATACATATTTCGTTCCTTTTGTGCAATCGAGAGTTCATATTTCTGACTTTTCAGAATCTGAACTAATTCATTTTTCGTTATCTATATTCGATGCAGGAGAATTCCACATTTTTGGCTTTCTGTTTTGCTTAGCGTAAAGTATTATTTGAATATCTTTAAATGGATTTCAGTAACAAAGGATTAATATTTTTTATTTGATTGACTTACGCAACATGCACATTTTTAGCCTATCGATAATTGAAGCCGTAAGAATTTCCTGATGTGGAGGTTTGATACAAGACACATTCATATTTGTAGCCTCGCAATACCTAAAGGTATTGATTTTTGGTTGTCGGTGATCGAGCGTACAAGTCCATGTATTTTACTTCGCAATACCTACACACATTTTCCAGTCGTTGCCCCTGACACGAAACAAATTCACATTTTTGGGTGCTCGATAATTGCATATATACATTTTTAAGTGTCTTCGAACAATGTATAAAAGAATCGTAAAAAACTTGAACAAGTAAAAAAATGCCAAGTAATAAAAAATGCTGTCGAAAAAATTATCGGTCGTTTCACTATTTACAAAATTCTAATTAACCTCGAAATAATTGTGATTTTTTTCAAACCATGCTTGCATTTACATTATTACTTTTCCAATTCAAACAAGCAAAAGGAATAAAATAACTTTTTATGCAAGAGCTAAGCCAATTTACTAGAAACGTATACAAAATTGTCAAACCCTAGAAATACTATTTTTCTCAACAATTTATTTTAAGGAACCATATTACTATTATAATAAAAAGTTCGAATCACGATTATACATATAAAAGTACAACGTATGCATCACACAAGTACTGTCTGTATGTATCACTGGAAATGCTGTGCAAAGACTTAGCGTGCACGGTTAAGAAAAAACGCTCGGGAAGATACACGATTTTCTTGGAGAAACGTTCCTACCGCTTCTATAAGTAACTTTTGCAACAATTTATTTACTTAGATTATTTCAAATTGTGACATCGCATCAGTTACTGCATCAGGTATACAGAATTATTAGAAATTAGATGTTCAGCCTGCTAAAACTATGTCTGCTACACGAAAATGTATGCGACGCGATTGATTTCATGAGATGTATGGTGGTTCTGTAATAGAGTAGAAAGTGAATACTTCCACGTAACTTTTCGAATCATGCAAATCAAGTGAGATTTCAAGAGCTGTGTGGTCTAGGGGTACATCGCTGATTTTTTAATTTGTACTATGCGGAATCGGAAACTTGGTTTGCAGTTACATAATAAATTGCGTCAATTTATGTCTTTCTTAACCCGATAGTCAAGTTGTTGAAAAAACGTCATCCTTCGCCGAGCTTTTTTTCTTAATCATGCACACCAAGTCGTTGCACAGCATTTCTAGTGATACATACAGACAATACTTGGGTGTTGCCTATGTTGCACTTTTACATAATCGTGATTCGAACTTTTTATTATAATAGTAATATGGTTTCGTAAAATAAATTGTTGAGAAAAATAGTATTTCTAGGGTTTGACAATTTTTGGTACATTTCTAGTAAATTTGCTTGGCTTTTGCATGAAAAGATATTTCACTTCTTTTATATGTTTGAATTGGAAAAGTAATAATGTAAATAGAAGTATGGTTTGAATAGAATCACAAGTATTTCGAGGTTGATTCGAATTTATTAGATATAAACGACCGATAATTTTTTCGAGGGCATTTTTTATTACTTGGCGTTTTTTTTACTTGTTCAAGTTTTTTAAGGGAACTTCATATCTTTTTGAAATAAGTATATATACAGGGGTACTGGTTATAGGTCTCGATCCCTTGAAAGGTTTATAGGACATTTTCCGCTGTCAAATAACCTAACAATGTTTCATGCAAAAGTCAATCAATTTCGAGATTTCATTTTTATGATATAACTATAAACATGAATATAGTATAACCTAACCGTATAAATTCGATCGATATAAATGAATATCGATGTGAATACCAGAGTATAGCATACAAAAAATAGTACAAAAGTCGCACTCTTAAAGCTCCCAGGCGATCTTAAATTCATCAAATGATCAAATTACCGATAGCGAAAAGTTTTATTTTTATTTTTGGATAATCCAACGAGTGATTTATTTCAACATAAAAGTTCCAATGCACAAATTATTTTCGAAAGCCAGACAATAACTCACCAACTAAATAGTATCCACATGCAACGAGATTGAAATTATGTCACCATTGTAATACAAAAAAGCAACCAATTACAATAAATAATAACGTACGTATAAATAATCACGTATGACCATAAATGCAAAAATAATATAATAACAAACAATAAAACGCAAACAATTCCAAGAGCCTTGAGAATTCATTTGAGAACTCGAAATATCACTTTTTCATGGCCGTTGTTCTTGTATCGAAGTGTGGTATTGCGACGTAGATGAATAAACGAAAGTAATCGATGACGAGCCGGGCGAGCACCGCCGATCATCTTCTTCCGTATATATTCAAACTTCGCCAAGCTTCTCTTCTTAATACGAAATGACACCGCATGAGGTATCATTCCGTCTTAACCATGCACGCTAAGTCGTTGCACAGCATTTTCGATGGACTTGTGTGGTACTTACATTGTACTTTTATTGTAAGCCAAATAAGTCTCCGCCGTTTGACAATAGATGGCCCTACCAGGAGGTTATGGTTGAAATTGTCAGATGTAAAACGTAAGATCGTAAGGTTGGACATCTGACAGGACCATAATCTTGAAATATTTGCGATTTTATATCAGCACCACATCATTTTTTTCGTGCGAAAATGTCGAGTTTTGGTCCGAATAAGCGTCATTTGCGGGAACATTTTATTTACTTCTTTAATTTGAAAAAAAATCTGCAGCTAAGGCGCATCGATTGCTTGTAGAAGCATATGGTGAGGCTGCTTTAAGTGAAAGAAGTTATCGTGACTAGCTTAAAAAATTAAGAACGGTGACGTTGACGTCGAAGACAAAGAACGTAGCGGAAGGCCGAAAGTGTACGAAGACGCAGAATTAGAAGCATTATTAGAAGGAGATTCGTTATTCGGGTATAATTGTCGTGCCCTCTTTGTGAGTTTTATTACCGAATAGGAGATTCAAGCCCGCAGCCGTGAGCGGAGGAACCTTGCGTGGAAAAGAGAGGAGGGGGGGGGGGGGGTAGCCTCGTTCAAAGAGACGCGACGAAAAATCGTCACCGTGTACTCCGATCTAAGGGGTCACACGACTAGAATATTTTTTAAATTGTTTTTTTTTTACTTAAAAGATGCTTTGAACCATCTAGAATAAAGGGAAAAAAGTTTGGTAGTTGTAAAACAAGGTCCGCAAGCCCATTTGGGTCTGCGGTGGAAGTGGCTGGCCCGTGTGCGAGACATCGACCGTTTTTCTCGAAACACAATTATTCAAAACGGCACGCAGCACAACTCCAACAGTTTTCATTCTTTTCACTCAAAATTTTGAGTCCATGTTTAAAATAACATTCCTAAGAGAAAGTCGTACGGGATTTTCCATGATTTAGTTATAATATTAGTTATTAACAAATTATTGTCCTCTTTTTCTGTCGAAAATTAAGGTTTTGGTTTAATGCTTGCCAATTATACACGAATTAATATTTTCACAATCCTCTACATATTTCTCTAGCTATATTCGTGTGAATTAAGAGAATTTTTTTTCTGAAATCAAATTTGCGGCAGCTCTACTGCGTGCCGCAGAGCGTCTCAAATTCAACATGACTCATCAGAATGGCTCCAGCGTCACCTTTTGGTATAATGTTTAATATAAATTTCATTTTGTTCGCTTAAAGATATGACTAATAACATCCTTGAATATTAGTATTCTCTGAATTGTCCATCTACTTAAAAAAATCGCGAAATATCAGATTTTTGGACGTTTAAAGTGGTGTAAGCTCTTAAGGTAAAACGAGTGTGCGCTCTTGATTTCTATTGATTTTGTTCAAATTCTAACCAGTCATTGTTCATATCATTATACATGTTTGAGTGAAATTTCAGAGCAGTTGACAATTTAGATTGGGAGATAATGGGTTTTTAAATATCAACTTCTAACACTTCAGGGTCTGCATTGACCGAAAGTCAGGTCACATAACTCGGCGTACTATTCTATTGTGTTTATTAATTTTAAAAAACATATGATTAGATAGCAAACTAGTTAGGGAACGAGTGAAAAAAGTTTGGATTGTCTTTACTATTTAGTTTTGCTAAAAACGTTCAGTACCAACAGAATAACTCTCGGTAAAAAATATTTGTCCCATATAACTAGAAGACATTATGCAACACCGCAGAACAGTATTGTTCAATATTTCGAGAAAAAAGATAATTATCGTGTTCCTAAAGTTAAAAACTTTTGTCGTAAAAGAAAAGTATTTGCGTTATAAACATTAATGTTTTATAATGTTAATGTTATTGCCATGTGTCATCTTATAGGGGACGAGTACTTTTTACGCCAAAATTACTCTGTCTAAATTTCAATGCAGACCCTACAGTGTTCAAAGTTGCAATTTTAAAACCCATTATCTCCGAATCTATTGGGAGTACAACTTTGCAGTGACCGTTTTTTTTCAAAAGTTTAAGGCTTTATTATAAAAAAGTGGCTACATATTTTTTAATGAAAGTACTGCCCGTCGCTAGCTACGACCTCGGCCCATCTTTCAGGTAGCATTCGAATCCCGCGTCGATAAAAGTCTTGGTCCTTGGAGGCAATCCAGGAATCGACCCAACTTTTTACTTCTTCGTAAGTACCGAAGTGCTGGTCAGCCAAATCGTGTGCCATTGACCGGAACAAGTGATAGTCGGAAGGGGCAATGTCTGGAGAGTACGGCGGGTGGGATAAAACCTCCCATTTCAGCGTTTCCAAGTACTTTTTCACGACATTTGCAACATGGGGTCGGGCATTGTCATGCTGCAGTATCACCTTGTCATGTCTTTCGTTGAATTGTGGCCGTTTCTCTTTGAGTGCCTTACTCAAGCGCATCAACTGACGTCGGTAGAGTTCCCCTGTGATGGTTTCGGATGGTTTGAGCAGCTCATAGTACACAACGCCCAGCTGGTCCCACCAGATACACAGCATCACTTTGGATCCGTGAATATTCGGTTTGGGCGTCGATGACGGAATATGACCAGGCAGTCCCCATGATTTTCGGCGTTTAGGATTATCGTAGTAAACCCACTTTTCATCGCCAGTCACAATCCGGTGCAAAAATCCCTTCCTTTGTTGTCTTTGGAGCAGTTCCCGCAAATGCTGAGAATTCGGCTCGTAGGTTGCCATGTTTGAGTGCCAATAACTTTATAATGCATACACGTATCCGTTAGCTTTTTTAAATTGTTTACATTGGCAGAGCCTCTAGTTTAAAATGCCACTTTTTTTATTGAGCTAGGGCCACTACTTCGGCCGCAGTGGCTCTCTAAGTAAAACGGTCACTGCAAAGTTGTACTCCTAATAAATAGTCGACGGTTCTGAAATGTCACTGAAACATGTATAATGATACGAACGATGTCTGGTTAAAATTTGAACAAAGTCTATAAAAATCAATCAGCGCACGCTCGTTCTACCTTAACACGTTTCAACCGTTGACCATTCAATTCTGTTGGACTGGAGGTTTGGACTTGTCAACGCTGAATATGAGATGTTGGTAGCCGTAACCATTAAGATGCAAGAAGGTCCTAGCGTCCTCAGCCTTCGGTTTGAAACGTACGCACGTAAACGAAAGCCCTTGCACAGATTGGTGGTGTGATCCTTGGCGAGATATTGTTTCTGAACGAAGCCAAAGGGTTCGACGAGTTCCTTGACGCCAGCCTCCCTGGTGCTCTCGGAGAGATAGGAGACAGCGGTAATATCCTCGCGACACTCGGACTGTATACTGTGGCCACGACCAGTGATACCGTTTCTCAGCCTCGGCAGTACAATCTTGCTGCTCTGGATAAATCAAATGGTCCATTTAGATGGTAAATCCGATGCTACATTGGTTCTGGTTTCTACATGATAACCTAGGTACCGTACCTACGACGTATTTGCGTACAGTATCGGTACCGGTATTAGTATGGTGAGGATACAGTACCGGTATATTTTACTATTTTACAGTGTACCGGTACCGTACTAGTAACGCGTACATTTGCGTGTAGCAGTATACTACCGTACAGGTACACCATACGGTACAATCTCTGTACGCCATACCAATAGTACGCTCGGTCATCAAGGTGAAGCTATCGAGGAACCACCACAAGTCTACAAATCATTCGTATTTGAGACGAGACAGTTTACCGTTCGTCGGCAAAGAGTGTTGAACTTTTTGTGCCTCATTTTGGTCGCACACTGCTCAGGAAATCGAGGATTTTCAGGCGTAATGACAATGGCTACGGATCATCGGAAAATATGCTATCTGCGATTTTTTCATGAATAAATACCGAGGTATTCCTGCGAAGAGCAAATAAACATGAGTTTCTTGCATCGGAGCCCTTGACTGTTTCACACATCGCCGGGCGGAAAAGCAATGCGAGGGAAGATCGTGGCAAGTGACAAAGTACGTAAATTGAGGTTATGAGACGGATCATATTTTTTATCCTTACGTCAATGTAAATTCCAGCGATACGATCGTGCTATCAAAATTCGATGAGACACGACAATATCTATATGATCTCAGGTACAGGAAAATTTCGTCGATTTTGAAGAATTCGTGAACTTCGCGTGCCGCTGTTGTCGCGTCGAAGCGACACTTCGCATCATCGTCCGTAAGAACAAAAAAAAACGCTTTTTGCGTCTCACTTTCACCGTGAGCAAACTCACTCATTAATTTTCGTCAATGTTACTTTTCGGAGACGCCGAGAAACTTAAAGTGTAGAAGAACGATGTAAAGCAATCTAACGCGACAAAGCACTGTGTTTCTGATCCACGCAACTGCCCGGCGGTATGAGAAAGGGCGCTGCGTGTCACTTTTTGCGCGTGTAGGACATACACCGTGTGCACAGGCCCTCAGGGCGACGACTCGAGGCTGCGCGAGCGTCTATATCTATATAGATGACAAAAAGTGTTAAGTGATACATAAATGGACGAATGTAGTGTATGTTACGATAAGACTGAGGGACTTTGTTCGATTCGATGTAGCGTATGTTTCAATACGACCGATTGTCGAGCGAGTTGACAAACGGTGCACTTCAGGCTGAAACGCGGCGCTTTAGCGTGAAGTGAATCGAAAACGATTCTGAGGCGTTGAAGCTTTTTCGAAAAAATCGTTCGGAAATTCAGTCAAATATTATGAAATCTCAAGATTGAGTAGACGGATCGAAAAAATACCCAAATAAAATCGATTAAAAAATCATATTTCTTTGGTAAAATGTTATTCAATTTTCGATTCGTCGCCGCGTTTTCGCAGAATGTCGAATCATAGTTAAATCGTCGTCTGCTAAAGCCCATCTTACTGCATAAAGAGTCGCGGCGTGTCGTTAGTGTGGTGGTGCTCATAGGCAGTGATGCCGCATCGTTTTTTTTTTAAATTACTTGTACATTACATTACTGTACATGGCCATGTCAATCAGATGAAGTGAATCTCTTGATTGACTTCAAAAACTTTGAAACAGTAAAAAAAGAACGCCAAGTAGTAAAAAATTCCCCGGAAAATATTATCGCTTGTTGTACCATATTAAGAAGTCTGATTTATCTTGAAATATTTTTTATTTAAATGTAAGCAATAGCTTTATTAGATATTTTTAATACAAATTCACATAAAAGTGAAATAACTTTTTATAAAATAGCCAATCAAGTTTACTAAAAATTTTGTACGCAAAATCATCAAACCTTAGGAATAACATTTTTCGAAATACTTTATCGGGAGTACAAATAAGTCTCCGCCGTTTGAAAAAAGATGGCCCCACCAGGAGGCTATGGTTGAAATTATCAGATGTAAAACGTCATATCGTAAGGTTAGATATCTGGCAAGACCATAACCTTCAAATATTAGCGATTTGGTATCAGAATCACATAATTTTTTTCGTGTGAAAATGTCGCGTTTTGAACCGAATAAACGTTATTTGCGAGAACTTGATTTACTTCTTTAATTTGAAGAAATCTGCAGCTGAGGCGCATCAATTGCTTATAGAAGCATATAGTGAGGCTGCGTTAAGTGTGAGAAGTTGTCGTGAGTGATTTCAAAAGTTTAAGAACGGGAAGTTTGACGTCGAAGACAAAGAACGTCGTGGAAGGCCGAAAGTGTACGAAAATGCGGAATTGGACGCATTATTGAAGGGAGATTCGTGCGTAACGCAAGAAGAACTTGCACTTACATTAGGAGTCACTCAACAAGCAATTTCACATGTTTTAAAAATGTTGGGAATGATTCAAAAGTAGGGAAATTGGGTTCCATATGAACTGAAGCCGAGAAACGTTGAACGCCGATTTTGCACCTGTGAAATACTGCTTGCCAGGCAAAAGCGAAAGGGTTTTTTGCATCGTGTAGTCACTGGTGATGAAAAATGGATCAACTAGCATAACCCAAAGAAGAGGAATTCACGGGGGCTACCTGGCAATACTTCAACATCGACAGCCAAGCCGAATATTCATGGAAAAAAACTCATGTTGTGTATTAGGTGGGATCAGCTTGGTGTCGTGTATTTTGAGATGCTCAAACCGAATGAAACCATTACTGAGGCTCGCTACCGAACACAATTGATGAGATTGAGCCGAGCGCTCAAGGAAAAACGCACCCAGTACTACTCCAGACACGACAAAATTATTCTGCTGCAGGATAATGCTCGTCCACATGTTGCAGCGCCGGGCAAAATCTACTTGGAAACACTCAATTGGGAAGTTCTACCCCACCCGCCGTATTCACCAGACATTGCTCCCTCTGACTATAACTTCTTTCGATCGATGACGCATTGCTTGTCTAAGCAGCTTGTCTAAGGCATATGATGATACCGAAAATTCGGTCGATTTCTGGATTGTCTCAAAAGATGAAGCGCTCTTCCAACGCGGTATCCATATGCTGCTAGAAAGATAGAAAAAAGTAATGGCTAGCGATGGACAATACTTTGAATAAAACATGAAGTACCGTTCTTTCACAATAAATGCCCAATTTTTAATTTAAAAAAAACGGCGGAGAATTATTTATACTCCCAATATTTTTGTTAAAAAAAATCATCTTACTGTTGTAACAAAAATTGGTGTCACCATTATATGAAAGTACAAAGTAAGTACCACTCAAGTACACAGGAAATGCTGTGCAACGACTTGGCGTGCATGGTTGAAAAAAGCTCGGCGAAGGATTTCGTCTTCTCAACTACTGAACTCGCAGGTGAAAAACGCATTAATGACCATAAAAAACATAGAATTGTATGTATGAATTAACACAATCAACTATTATGTAAATGGAAATCAAATTCGTGATTCCGCGCAGGACGGATAAAATCAGAGATGTATCCCTAGACTAGACGATACTTGAAATCTTTTTTGATTTGCATAATTGGAAAAGTTATGTAAAAGTATAAAGTTTCTACTCTGCCACACAACTATTACACATTGCATGAAATATATTTCGTGGTATATACTTTAGTGTAATGATATAGTACTCGTCTCGAAGCCACAGAGTCAGCAAGTTTAAGGTTCGAATTAAGGGGTCGTCGTCATGCTGGTGGAAAAAGGAATATCTCGCGATTACTTCTGACACCTATGACACCATCCTCGATATTTTTTCCGAGGATAGTCGCATATTTATCAGTAATGAATATAACGTAGATCCAACACGGTAAAATGAATTGAGTCGACCGACATACACACGGGTACCACTATATCAATGTATCTTTGTACGAATCACACTGGCGCAAGAGGCAGTGATCCCATTGTTAATAACCCTGGCAGTTGATACGACATTACAATGATGCAGGCTGACAGAATGGAACATTCTACAGGGTGAGGCACTAACTGTTGCCACCTTGAATATCTCTGTAATTATCGACGTCACAATAAAATGTTTGAAACACAAGTTGTACCGTACGAAAGGGGTCATCAAATGCGACCATTTTTTTGAAATCTCAGTGGAGGCGCTGTCGCACAGTAAAGGTCACCTCCACTTTTTTTAATGGAACGGTACATTTTTTTCAACTATCTTATAGAGCATCGAAAACTGCATAAAAAATATTTAGGGGTCAAAGTCGTTCAAGGTCATTTAAGATCAAAAAGTGACATGAACTTTATTTTTATGTGAAATTACCGTTATTCACAGTAGATGTTCAAAGAGATTGCCATTGGAATCAATGCAGTATTGCAATCTCCTCATCACGAATTTCTTATCACTACGACACTTATCAAATCACAGGCTCGAAAAATTCTCTCACGTATATCATCCGGCGTAGTTGGATGTTCTTTATAAACAAGATCTTCCAAGTATCCCCACAAGAAAAAGTCCAGAGGCGTCAAGTCTGGCGACGATCGCTGATCTATTCTTTCGCAATTCACCCCCACGACAACATAAATGCAGCTATTTGCCGAAATCCTCAAGGCGCCATCCACTTGGTGACTCTTCAGTCTTATTGCGACTTTCCGAACAATCGGTCGAGGGACGTTCACTCCTTAATAGCAAATCTGCTCGCGTACTTAGGTTCTCACGGGTACGATCGGTGTTGTCCTTTTCTATCGTTGAAATCGTGATCGCGGAAGAACTCATTGAATGAAGGAAATACCTTAGCGGCCCTTCATTCACCTTCGTTATATTCGTTCGCGACAATTACCTTAGCGGCAATGTGTGTCGAGTTATTTCGAAACCGAATCACCTATTATTCTTCAATAACCCCGATACAACTATATTCCATTATATTTCATTTCGATATACAGGAAACATTATATTAACGTGCCGTGTAAGACCTTTTTAAGCGACGAATAAAGTGAACTGTTAATTGGGTGAACTAGTGATTGCGTTGTAGATTAGTCACCTACATTCGAACGCCGAACGTCTCCAGCAGCGTCAGCAATAAAAGGTAAGGTGCATTACGCCGCTTTAAAACAGACGAGGATCCATGTGCCGGAGTCCCCAGCTCGCGCACAAAATAATAAAATAATAATATTACAACAATCCGGCTTGTAACAATTCTTAAGATTTAATAATTTTGTAAACTTACTTGGCTATTTTATAAAAAGTTATTTCATTTTTTTGTACATTTTAATTAAAAATATATCATAAAGCAATTGTTTAAACTTCACAAAAGAATATCCTAAGATAAATCAGAATGTTTAATATGGTAAACCAAGCTATAATGTTTTCGGAGGAACTTTTTATTACTTAGCGGTCTGTTTTTACTTTTTCAAAGTTTTTAAAAGGGATTGCATATCTTTTCAAAAGGATAAAACCCTTTTTTCGTTGAGTTTCAGTTTAAAGAGAAGTGAATTTCAAATATGTCCGAAGAAACTATACGTCTATAGTTTAAATTCGGATTAAGCAGGGAACAGTATTTCCGGATATTTTAAGGTTGTCATGGGGTTACGTCAACATGTTACCACCGAGCTGAACTTCTTTGTGGACCTTTATAACCTCTTTGCTAATCATCCTGTGCAGTTTGAATACGTGTTGAATACGTATTTCGTGGGCTAATTGCATTAGGCTTTCGGAAAACTCCCAATCATTTTTCAGTACATTATTAATATCTACTAAGTGAATGTTATCACGGAGCTGAAAAAATAGGTACGTTTTGACTTATAATCAGACTAACCCTTGGTACCGTGAAAATGAGGATTCACAGTACCGTTATAAAATGATTAATGTTTTTAATAGCGAATTTGTGCAAAAATCAAGCACACAAAATATTAGACTCTGCAATCATGGCAACGTCTTAGACGGGACAAATGCTA
The DNA here is from genome assembly GCA_964007375.1 of Ophion obscuratus. NCBI lineage: Eukaryota > Metazoa > Arthropoda > Insecta > Hymenoptera > Ichneumonidae > Ophion > Ophion obscuratus. The sequence goes on from OZ023314.1 coordinate 52,602,720, forward strand.
CCTATCTTATTGGTATTCGGTAATTATTCCCGGGCACCTCAAACTACTCGGTCAGGATAATTAACAACGAATATTATTGGTACTTATTCTCTTAATTGGTAATAATGACTTAATATTAATTTGATAACTATGTTTAGAAATACTGTTCAGAAACAACTCTAGACATATCTAGGCAAATACAAAATGACGCGAATTTTTTTCTATACATACATTTTTTTAGAATATCGGCAAATTATTAAAGTTTTTGATATCTTCGAGATTAAATACAGCTTTAGTACTTTTTTCTTTCCAGCGGAATTTTTTTACTCGGACCGATATTCATTTTTGACAGCTCTATGGGCCGATATTGAGGTTACGAACCGGGCGCATATGTCTTTAACTTCGCGACACTTCTGCCAACCTGAGCATTATGACATACCACGATTTACGACGTTGCCAATTCGTTTCGCGTTAATTGAGCGACAAAAAGTTATAGAAAATAATTATACAAAGTAATTAAAACACTTAATGTAATCCTGGAATGTTCAAAAATGCATATTTTTACAAATAGATGTAGAAAAATAGTTCGAAAACGCACGCTCAATAGGACGCTTATTTGAAAGCTAACAGTTGGTAACAGTCAATTGGCTCCATGCATAAGCATAGGGCGCTCCCCTCGTGGTTCACCCCCGGCGGCAAACCCCATAACAATTTTAATTCATCGAAACCTGAGAAATCGCATCCGTAGCATTAGTTGTAGCATACATCGTTTTCTAAATGATTATTAAATATATAACATTGAAAATTCACTTTCGTAAATTATGTTGAAGAACTTAAGGCATTTGGCCACAGTAACGGGCATAAAATCATGTGCGAATGTAACAAGTTTTTCGTATGAAAAAGTGACTCACACACAAGATTAATTACACATCTATTTAGCATGAATATCAAGCTGTTAGAAAAAATATATTTTTTTTTCGATGTCCAAAATAGCCGACTACTAATATTTTCTTTTGTTATCTTTTTTTTCAGGCACTCCGCGGCGTGACATCCACGACTTTTTACCCAAAACATAAAACAAACATTCTCGTCAATCTACATTGGAATACCTAGAGAAGTCTGTACGGAATTTAAACAATATTGTTTTATTCAAAAGTCGTAGGTATTTGAACTTAAGAAATGAATTTTCAGTGAAAAATGTCGTTATAACTGTTCATAAACTGCTCATAAAATGAAAAGTTTTCGATTAATCAGAAATTCCGTACGTACTTGTCTGCGAAATGGAATTAGGAACATAACTTTTAAATTTTCAGTAAATCGAGTGAAAATTGTTGAATTTATTTGTCACGTCAATTGGAAAAAAACTGTTTCGAGAAGTTTCGAGTAGTCGGCCATTTTCTACATCGGAAAAAATATATTCAGGGTGAGGCACATAAACTGTTATAGAGCAATGGCACTCAAACTATTGAAAATATCCAAAAATGTTTCAGACAAAAGTTTCAGTGTTCGAGAAGGCCGTCATACTGGACCACCCTATTTTTTATCGGTGCAAGCGCTGAAGCTACGTCAAGGTCAACTATACTTTTTTTAATGGAATGGTACATTTTTTTCAACCATCTTGGGAAGCATATCAAGCCGCATGAAAAAACATTAGACGTTCAAAGTCGTTTAAGGTCATTCAAGGCCACCTATTGAAATGAAATACAAATCTAAATATCTCGGATCACTACCCGATATGTGGTAGTGATCCGATATATTTAGATTTGTACAATCAATACTGACCTTGAATGACCTTGAACGACTTTGACTGCCCAATGTTTTTTATGCGGCTTGAGGTGCTCCACAAGATGATTGAAAAAAATGTACCATTCGATCTAAAAAAGTGGAGTTGACCTTGACGTAGCTTCAGCGCCTCCACCGGTAAATCACCGTGAACTGCGGTACGTGGATGGCTCCATCCTTGGCGAATATTGGTACTTTGGACTCTTGAACTCTTGCGTAACTCAGTAATCTTGCAATGGTCGCGAATGACTGTTCAATTAATGAGCCTATTAGGATCCTTTTATCTGACGATGTTGAAGGACGGTGATCTTTTTTCTTCATCTTCACTTTCCAGTACCTGCTTTTCTCTTACGTTCATTCGATGCGAGAAAATTTCATATTTTTGGACTTTATTTTCTCCGTTATTACGTAAATCGATTATTGCGGCCCGATCCATAAATTCAGAAAAAATGAGGTCTGAATCTGCGATGCGAAGGACCTTCGTAAAATTTATTTTTGGTTCTGAAAAGAGCTGTTTGTTATTTTTTTTAAGGTTACAACATTCGTCACATTAATATGGCCGTAAAAAGGGTCGTTTGATTCTGTTATGCACTTATATCACACTTTCATTGCATTTCACTTTACGCTCTATCACACTCTAACCCTACTTGGAGGCTAGCGTCAGCAGGAGCCGTACACTTGAAGCGGAAAACGCGTTTGTTTGCGGCGGCAAGTCGAAAAACGTGGCACTTTTTGCGTTACCTTTTTGAGCGTGACGCTATGAAGTGCGTCCGAAACAACAAGTATGGAACAATTTCTGCGGTAAAAAAGTCGCTCGAAAATTCGGCCGAATATTACGAGATCTCAAGATTAAGTAGACGGATCGAAAAATGACCTAAACAAAATCGATAGAAAAAAATCACATTACATTGGTAAAATGTCATTAGATTTTTCAGTCATCACCGAGTTTTCGCGTAATTTTGACTCAAAGTTAAAGAGTGGTCTGCTAAAGCCCATCTACTGTATAAAGAGTCGGGGCACGTTCGTCGTCCGTAGCAGTGGTGCTCATATTTTTTATGGCAGTGGTGCTTATCATTTTTTTTATCACTTGGCGTCGAGACGCTGCCACGCCCATTGATATTTCTGGCTTTTCAAGTGCCTGGGCTTATTGATTTCTCTATACCTGTGCGCGGAGCAAGAAACTTCCAATTTTTTGGCTTCCCATTCTGTTTAGTATAAAGTCTTATCTTATTCAATTGCCTCCGACCAATTATTTTGTTGGTGTTCACCGAAGATGCGTATTTTTTGTTTAATTAATTCAAAATGCATTCATTTTTTTGGCCTTTTCATTCCTGATATAAGCATGTTCCATTTCCTATTTTCGATTGGGAAAAAATCATATCGTTGGCCTTTCGATACCTAAAGGTGAGAATTTTTTGTTGTCTGTGATCCAGCAAGCAAATCCACAGCTTTGGCTTGGTGATGCTTAGACATGTGTCATTTGTTGTGCTTCATGCAAAGCTACTTATATTTTCAGCTCCTCGATACCTACCTATATACGTTTCTCGTTGTCGCTGAATAATGAAGACATCATATTTCTTAATATTTCAATACCTGAAAGTAAACATGTTTCCTTACGTGTGTTCGATGTAAGAGAATTCCATATTTTCGGCGTCTTATTTTTTCCTGTGTAAAGTTTTATGTAGGCGAGTTCAATGTTCTACTTTCCGCCCTTTCAATAATTTCGGAGAATTTTTTCTATGATGGTATTTGCGACAAGAAGAACTTTCGTCAAATTTCTTTTTAGCCCTGATAAGGGCCGTTCATTTCGAGTTGTCGAAGGACTTTTCAGGTTAAAATTTGCAGCACGGAAAACCTGCATCAAACTGACATCTCGCCCCAAAAAGGGCCGTATGTTAAACGGTTACACTTATTAACGCCGTAACGAGGTTCAAATTTTAGAGCAGTCAAAACCACTATAATAAAAATTGATAGGATGAAATCACATTGCATTATTAAAAGTCACTCTATTTTCGATTCGATGACGCGTTTTCGAGTGACATCGATTCATAGTTAAAAAACGACCAGTAAAAGGCCGACTTATTGTATAAAGGGTCCGCGCTGGGTTCGTGGGTTCGTCGGTGGCGTAGCATTTTTTTCATTCAATTTCTTGACTTGAAAACGTTGCACTGTGTCTTGACGAACACGCACTTTTACGTTTACGTTTACATGTTGTTATTCTTAAGCGAAAAACTGTCATTTTGCCATCGCGCATACTAGTAGAGTCGGGAGCCAGACATCGCGTGAGTGTCTCCGCGTTCCGTAGACGAGCGTTTTCCGGCTGACCATCCCGCTTCTTTTCCACTTGGTTCTCTCTCTCTCTCTCTCTTGCACAAATCGCGCTAGATGATCGTCTAGTATCCATGGAAGCGAATAATAACAATATTCACTCTGAGTTAACCGAAATTAGGCAAGAAAGCTCAGAGCTTAAAACCCAAATCACCGAAATAGCCACCCGAGTAGGTAATATCGAATCGCAGCGCTTGTCAGAAGACATTATTCTAACCGGGTTACCCCAAATTGAATCTGAATCACCGAAAAGTATGGTGGAGAAAGTATTTCAAGCGCTTAATATTCCAGAACTTTTGGGAGACGTCTTAAATATTCGTCAATTAACGAGGAAAACCGCTGGCAACATTGGTGGTCGGCAACCTCAAAATATAACAATATCGCTAATTGTCACATTAAAATCAACAAGGGTTCGCGACTACATCATTGCTAAGAAACGAAAAAGCGAGACCTGTCAGTGAGAGAGGTCTTCGGGGTAAATAGTCCGAGCAACATTTTTATTAATGAGCTTCTGCCAACCGCTCAACATAATCTACTCCGCCGCACAAGGGTGAAGGCTAGAGGATTGAATTATAAGCACACCTGGGTCAAGTATGGAAAAATCTTCGTCCGTAAAGTCGATGGTGCAGAAATTATAACTATTAGCTCTGAGGCTGATCTTGAAAAGCTGGCATGACTCTCACCAGAACAACGTCGTCTCAACATACGACCGACCTCCAACCAAATCACAGATCACATTAAAATAGCTCAGTTTAATGCTAATTCATTACTAGGCCACATTGAACTTGTACGAGCTCATCTGGAATTAAGTTTTTACCATATTATTTCGGTGTCGGAAACGTGGCTTCACTCTCTCATATCTGATGATCTAGTATATCTGCAAAATTACTTGCTAATCCGCAATGATAGAGAAGGGAAGAGGGGTGGGGGAGTGGCATGCTATGTGCATAAATCTTTAAAGGTCAAGGTCTTAGCCCAATCTCCAGGACAGCTTACGAATGGACCGGAATATGTTATTGTCGAGATAAGTTGCCCCGAGGGAAATAACGTATTATTCACATCAATGTACAGAAGACCAAAAGGGCTCTTATTTAATGATTTCATTAACCCGTGGACTCGTTTCTCTTTCGCCTATGAAAATATTATTATCAGTGGAGACCTTAATTGCAACCTGCTTGGCTCTGGCTTCGAAACAACCTATCTTCGAGAGCTCGTCACTGCACAGTCACTACATATAGTGAATTCAGATCCGACGTTTCACACAATGACAGTAGACTCCTGGCTGGTCGTGTTTATTACAGATTCTGCTGAAAAAATACTTCCATTTGAAAAATCTGATGCTCCATTTATAGCGGGTCATGACTTGATTGCATTGACATATAGGTTTCACATCAAGTCTCAACTAAATCGTTCTCTCGTACGGCGAAATTATAAAAGGTTTAACCAAGAGGCTTTTCTAGCAACAGTCTCCTCACAGCTGATACCGCAAGGCATATGTTCAACTAACAGCGAGGTTGACCTCTTTATCGAACACCTTCAGAAAACGATCGCGTCTACTTTGGACATTTACGCACCGTTACAGTCATTCAAAGTCACCAGACAACAGACACCATGGTTTACTGATGAACATAAGTTGAAAATTAAAAAACACAATGCTCTCTAGAAGAGTGCTAAGCGCTCAGGTAGCGTCCTAGCAATGGCTATTTATAGACAGGCTAGAGACGAACTTACAGCAGAGATTAAACAAGCCAAAAACGAGTTTTACCTTGGTAAATTCACGACAATAACTGATCCTGCGAGGTTGTGGCGAGAACTTGCAAACTTGGGATTAATTCGTGCCAAACAGTCGACACCTCTCAACTTTTTTACACCAAGTGAACTAAATACTAATTTCGCAAGTACGTCCAGCATGCCACCAGCGTGTGATCGCAGAACACTCATGAAAGTGATTCAGGAACAACCGCTTGGCCTGTTACACTTCGAGTTCTCGCTAGTTACCCTAGAGGATGTGGCAAAAGTAATAGGCTCTCATACTTCAACATCACATACATCAGGACCTGATAGTATTTCACCCTTCGTAATCCGGTTGCTACTTCCGAAATTACTATCAGTACTAGCTAGCCTCTTTAGTAACTGTTTGGATCTGTCATATTTTCCATCGGTATGGAAACAGGCCTTTATTCGTCCGCTATTAAAGGTAAATCCTCCACATTCACCATCTGACACTCGACCAATAGCGAATCTATGCGAGTTGTCTAAGATCTTTGAGAGAGTGGTGCACAACAAAGTTATGTACTTTATAAACGTGAACAATATTTTTGATCCACGCCAGTCTGGCTATAGAAAAGGCTATAGCACTCAATCAGCATTACTACGTATTTGTCACGATATACGACTTGGAGTGGACAAAGGCTTGCTTACCATACTCGTGCTGTTCAGCACCTTATTAGTACAGCGCCTTATTAATAGCGGAATTCGATTTATATTTAATTTACGTCGTGATGTGCACATTTCACCCTATCGCCGTCAGCTTTGTTGGCTTTCTGTAGAAGCGAGGCGACGATACTTTATGGGCATTATGGTCTTTCAGATTGTAAAAGGCAATGCTCCGGAGTATCTCTTAGAACTATATAGTCCTGCTAGACCGTCACTAAGACCATTGCGCCAGAATACAAGTCAAATGTTCCACATTCCGATTCATCGGACCATGGCTTATAGAAATTCGTTTTTACTGTCATCTATCTATTTTTGGCACTCACTGCCGGAACACTTGAAGTCGTCTCCTACAGTCGTAGTGTTCAAGAGTCGCTTATTCAATTACTTATTCACTAATGACGACAACGCAGAGTGAAGATCAATTGTCGTGCACTATTGGAGATGGCTCCATCAATTTTCCGTATGCAAAATAAAACGTCTATTCTTAGTTTTTAGTGCGTTTAGTTTCTCTAGAAACGTAGTTTTTTCTCATAATTTCTCATAATTTTAAAGGTATAATCATTAAGTAAGCTACCTATACAGATAATGTACTCACTGTTTCTATGCTATATTTCTTTATTTTAAAATTTAATATTGTAATTACATTCTAATTCATAATTTGCCTCAAGGTCCAACCAAGGCATAAATAAACAAACAATCAATCAATCAATCAATCTCTCTCTCTCTCTCTCTCTCTCTCTCTCTCTCTCTCTCTCTCTCTCTCTCTCTCTCTCTCTCTCTCTCTCTCTCTCTCTCTTTTTCGCCGTTGGGGCACACTCGTCGTCCCATCTGAGATCGTTTTCTGCTGATCGTCAGCCCCGCGTTTCCGCGTCATTGCCTAACCTGGCACTTTAATTCATCGCATAGTCTTCGTCGGCCCGAGGATATCTTGTAACGATGGATAAATTCTGTTCAAAGTGCAGTAAGGTCATTGCGGGTCTAACAAATGAATGCGTCGGCTGCGGATTAATGTTCCACCCGGGATGCCCCAAAATTCATTTGATGTCGAAATCCGTGCGCGATTGCTGTCTCCTAAACCTATCGTCCGTTTCGGGCCTGTCGAGTCAACCGCCCTCGTCATCCGATGAATCAGATGTCGACGCTACGAGGAGATCCGGCATTCGTGAGCCCACTACGTCTGCATCCGTAACCTCACTTCAGAAGATCGATTCCACGCTAGCAAACCAATGCCGAATTTAGAGCCTTGCTGGAGCGTATTCTGGCCATCGATGCTGCTGTAACCGAAAACGCAATTCATCTATCCGAATTAGAAAATGCGAATTTGGCTCTCAGAACCGCACAAACAAATCGATTCACTGAACTAGAAAATGCAAATCGTGTCCTTCAAGCGGAAATAGCCGAATTGCGTGGCTCATGCAAAGCTGGATCAGGTGGTTCCACGTCCTCGACGGCCAGTGAGGTGGTTGTTGCGGGATTGCGTTCTCGTGATGACCCTAGCCCGGTCGAGACCATCAAGCGCATTTTCGATGTACTTGGTATTTCTGACCTATAGACTCATGTGCTCGCAGTTCGAAAACTTCCCCGTAGCCCGGCCGGCGCAGTCGGCGAGCTGCCCGCCACTTTGAAAGCTTCATATGTAGTCACCTTGACTGCTAACCCCGTTAGAGACATATTGTTGACCAAGAAACGTGAAAAAAAAGAATTGAAGTGGTCTGAAGTCTTCGGCGACGTTTCGGTCGGTACTAGAGATTTCAATATCTCCGTTAATGAGTTGCTCCCATTTAACTTGTATAAACTATATCGTCGAACCAAGGCTAAGGCGGCCGTCACCGGCCATAAGTATGTCTGGACCCGGAATGGCATCATCTATGCGAGGAAGGTCGACGGCGGACCGCGTCTCATGATCACTTCAGAAAATGATCTCGCTCAGTCAAATTGACTCGACTCGTCTAGCAGTGGTAACGCTTCTGCGAGAGCCCCGACCATCACGAATTCCTATACTTAGGCTCACTGGCATGACACGCTTGCTTCCACACTGCACGTCATAATTATGCGCACGCTGTTTCGATTCGATCTTAGATTCCGATTGGGGTTTTCGACATCATCTAGAACTCATCTAGAACTCATATAGAACTCATATTTCTTAGTCACATTTTACATGGATTGTTATTTGATCTCATTACCTCGTCATAGGACCGCACGCATTTACTTCTAAGTCATATTATTTCACCATCATGGGATTCCTTCGTTACACCATTATTTCTATCATTCAATTACTGTAATTCCATCATGATCCGACGGCGACCAACCATTGATTGACAAACTGCACGTAGACACTGACATCGTTCGTTTAGTTTCCGCTACTGCATGCTGCGTCATGCGCACGGCATTTTCTTTATTTTTTTTCTTCATTTCTTCATTCTGTTTGTTTTCTTCTTTTCTTTATTTTATTATTATTTTGTATAACTTCTTTATTTCACCGTTATTTACATATGTACATTGTTATTTACTCCAAGCTATTTGATCTCATTGCTTCGTTATATTACCACGTTATATCACCCCACGTATTTACTTCTAAGTATTATTATTATTTCGCCAACATGGAATTTCATCGCTACACCATTGAAACTTATATCATCGTAAATCGATCACCATTCCGAAGGCGACCATCGATCGATACAGCGCATGTTCATATCAATATCGTTCGTACATTTTCGGCCATTGCATGCTGCGTCATGCGCACGGCATTTTCTTCATTTTTACGTCGTCATGCGTCGTCATTTTCTTCATTTTTACTGCGTCATGTGCACGGCATTTTTTTATTTTCTTTATTTTCTTTGTTTTCTTCTTTTCTTTATTTCTTTATTATTATGTATAATTTATTTTTTTCACCGTTATTTACACATTTATAGTTCTCTTGTAAGCTTTCATAATTTGCCCGAAAGTACGCTAGGGTATAATAAATGCATTCAATCAATCAATAAATAAATAAATCAATCAATAAATAAAAAAGTAAATCAATCAATCAATCAATGAATGAATGAATGAATGAATGAATCAATCAATCAATCAATCAATCAATCACTCTCTCTCTCTCTCTCTCTCTCTCTCTCTCTCTCTCTCTCTCTCTCTCCTTTCTCCCGTTAAACTGCACATCCTTCAATATGAACCACAACAACCGTTTTTTCTTTCTCATATCACACGAGACAACAAAAAACCAAAATTGACAGTTTCACTATCGCAATCACTCGGACCATTAAGGCAGTCGTCAGGTTTAGAGGCCTAAAAAGGCGATCTTTTTTCTAAGGAGAGAAACAACGGAACTTAAAATGTTGAGTGTATTTTGATGCACGTTTGAGAAGAACATAAGATTATGTTAGCGGCAAATTGTCGCAAAATGGCGGGGTAATTAGCTGACCATTAAAGCGCCTCGCCGCTGGAGTCTCGAATTGGGGGAAAGATGGTTAATTGACATATATTTTTATTATCGATAAACTAAAAGAACCCAAAACAACCGTGAAATTATATAAATTTTCGAGCGTGAACAAAAAGTGACAATTGTACAAATGCAATTTTTACAAAATTACACGACAAGTAACTTCGGCGAGAAGATACATAGCGATTGCGGGCAAGAGACTCTCGCGCGGGTCGCGCCCTTCTCGTTTGCGTTGTATTTGTAGATAATACACTTTTATATAATACTGCACGAACGTATATCCACGTGTATAAATATATATTGAAGCATAACGTATGGAGAAGCGAGGTGGGTTGGGCCCGGAGTCTGTCGCCGCTTACATGTGCATACTATTGTACTTTACTTTTTTTACGTCTTTGGTATCACGTATTCGGGTAGTTTTTTTTCTCATCAAGCCTGCACGCGCATATATTATTCCTACTTACCGCGTGTTCTGTATACGACACGTCTGTGATTTGTTTTCGCATAGTCATTGTGGCGAGTGTTTATATATATATATATATATATGTATATATACACACACACACACATATATATATATGTACACATATATATACGGCACTTATCAAATACCACATGTACCCACGTATGAGTTCGCGGGCTTTTCCGTATTACGCTTTCCAATTGGACCCATTCCTACTACTCCCTACCCGCATTTTGCTAATCTTTCCTAACGTGCATTACTTCCAAAGCCGTCTTAAGCTACACTATGCCGCATTTGCCGAGGGTACGGGGAAACTGTGAAAAAACCCGTACCGGTATAGACGGTCCAATATTCTTCTGACTTTCTGGTCCACGACTTTAACTCAAGCATCTACACCAAGGTTTCAGACATATAGGCCTTCCGCTTAATGCTTGATGCGCCAGTCGGTGCACGGCTAAGAAATCACCGCTCTGAGTCATGCACAACGCTGATTAACTATGGCAGTACCGCCGGAGCCGAAATCCGACCGCCTATCCACCAGGATCGGTGTTCTACGCATACACATACGCACACATGCGCGCGCGCGCGTGTATGTGTGTGTGAGTGGAAAGTTGGAAATTTGAACCTTTTTTACGTTGGCTATTAGCACATTGGGCTTTTTTGTGGACGATATTTGAATTTGACTTTGTAGCTACACAAGCTCTGTAGCTACACAAGTACTTGTGTAGCTACAGAAATTATTGTGTGCGGGTTTGCTGGAAAATGTGACCTATACACACTCTATTTCAAAGAGTCCTCGAAATAACCTTTATGTGCTATAAACTAAGGGTCATGCAAGGAGTTTTTGGAAAAATTGAAATGAAGAGTCGCGATAACACTTCTGGCGTGGATATACATATATGCACGCACACACACACGCAGCCACACGCACACGCACAAGCACACGCACACGCACCCGAACGCACGCACACACACACACACACACACACACACACACACACACACACACACACACACACACACACACACACACACACACACACACACACACACACTACTTCGTCATATATAAATTCGTGATCTGTAAACATTATATATATGTAATGATAACCATGAAAAAATTTTACATCAATATTCTTTGGCACATTCTCTTGGGCAGGGACAGGGCCAGAATCCGGATCATCCTGATTCAAGTTGAACTCAGCTTCCCTTGTCGGCTGAGTAGAGGACGCGGGGCTATTAAGTATATCGGGCAGAAGGAAAATGCTTTTTATGTTGGTCATTCGTTATGTATTTTTATTTTATGATACGTAATTAATAAACAGTTTTTCTTTTTTACATTTGACGGTTACTTTTCCTCCAATTTATAATCATAAATTTTAAATTCGTGTTGTCTGTGACCATGGATTCAAGCGGGACAATAATAGGCTTTTTGTGTCCGCGACGCAATTTCATACAAACTTTAAATCACACCATGTGAATCACATAACAATGATTCGATGGCTGTATAATTGCATATTTTTATTTAAAATTTGCACAAATATGAATTCAATACGTTCAATTATTTATAGGTATAAAATATATCACTCTAAAACCCATAATGAAAGTTGCCTCCATAAAATAGTTGTTAACGATTGCGTTATTGACTTGGGTGCTCCTCTATTCTTCTATTTTGGCGCACAAATACGAATAGTGTGTAAAAAAGAACACGATTTTCGTATAATTGTTTTGTTAGCGTGCTGTATTATGTTATGTGATAATATGTGTCTTATGTGCATGAGTAAATACGCGATGATAATTTGTGACCGTAGTAAATTGTGTGTATGTGTATATTTCCTCACTTCCTGTAAAAATGTGCGGATGGTTTTGTTTAAAGCGAACTATGTAAGGCGCATCCTGTAGTTACACGATCTAAGAGCCTAAAGAAAGCCATTTCATTTTCGCATATAGCCCAAATCGCGCTTTAGCGCGTTTCAAAAATTTGAGCTGCGAAATGGCCATCCAAGATAGCCCAAATCACGGTTTATAGCCCAATCTGGCAACTCTGTCCCCTATAATGAGAAGACATATGACACCGCAAAACAGTATTAGTAGATACATACATCTTTCGAGAGACGACGACGATGACGTCACAGGTGTGGTGTAGTGGGTATTGTGCGGCGGCGCGTGGTGGGGGTGTCTAGCGGTCACGGTTGCATCACTGTGACACGTATGGGGAATTAGTGGAGGGGGGAGTCAGCGGTGTCGGAGGGGTGGGGAGATTGGGCCCTTTTTCGGGAGCTCGTGGTTAAGTGGGGGTGGTTGTTTTCGAGCTGCTTTTCCGAATAGACTGACTGATGGTGTCTTCTGCATATATCGGGGACCTGTTTACCGCTAGAGCAAGCGCGTGGGGGTCCGCCGCGCGGGTCGTATGGGGGAGGAAGGTCTTACACCGGGGGATAGGGAGTAAAAGTACTTCGGGTAAAGAAAAAACGCGATGATTTACGTGAATACATGTATCGAAGTTTTTATTCAACATTTTGTCCGTTCATACATATTGCGTGCGTGCGTGCGTGCGTGTGTGTGTGTGTGTGCGCGCGCGCGCGTGTGTGTGTGTGTACATGCAGATGTGATAGTCGGCGTCTATCACACCTACTTGAAAAATGAATGCCATAGAAATGCTGGATGTGAAATAAAGTCCTCACCTATAAAACTTATTTTATGCAACTGTAGTAACAAAAAGGCGCGCTCTTCCAAAATATCACTACATCCGGGTTTTGTTTTCATTTCCACAGGTGACACCGAGGTATTTATATATGCAAAGTACTCAATATGCGTGGATGCCACCGCACGATTTTTTGTGTGAAAACCCCAGATCTTCCACAGTTATACTCGCTTTTAACTGGTTCATTTCGTTTCCATGCCTCCCCACTATTCTTATAGTATTACAATATAAGAACACTATAGTGTGGAACTATAGTGCACTCCTAAGATAGAGGAAAAATATGGGAAAAAGATTCCCGAATGAAAACGACTTCTACCACAGCAGGCTTTACACTAGGAATCGAGCAGTCACTTTTGCCGACATCACCTCTTGAAACTTCCATTGTGAACTCACGTGAAAATGGCTGAGAAAATTCCACAACTTGAAAAAAATCTGCGCGATCAAGCCGCACTTATAAATTCCGTGGAAGAGTATATAGTATGAGAGCAACAATGTTATCAGTGTGTGGAGTCATTGGAAACGAAAAGCCGAATTAAACGACCGCAATTATCACTCGGAAATCCGCAATCGTTGGTAGCAGGAATCGCTCGTTTAGAAGGTTTAAAAAATGTTCTACGCAGACGATTTTTACATGCGGGTGCGCGAAACAGTGATCGTGGTTTGATCTGGCGAGAGATTGATTCGGCGTTCGAAAATCGTGTCCTGACCGGCTGCGTCATCAATAACAACCATATTGAACCTTGTCAGTTTCTCGAAGAGGCGTGTGATATGATGCTTTCACACGTGCAAGACATTACCAACAAACACTTCAGTGTAAAAGTGAATACAGTTTTCAATAGTGAATTTGAGTCAGGTGACAAACGTGCAACTAAAAGTATCAACACGAAGAACTTTGAACTTTTTACCACATCCAATTTACGTGAGTGGTATACACAACGAGTTGTTGAGCCTACTCTAGCATCCCTCGAAGATTTTCAAAAACGTGATAGCGGATGGACACTGTCGCGGATACTGAACTTAACTTTAAATATCAACAAATACAATCCAATGCGTGTCGGCTGTCAAACTGTTTTGTCGCGGGAAATAATCTTGAAGAAAGCGGTGGTGAATATAAAGTCTAAGGATAACGCATGTTTCGCGTGGGCAGTGGTGGCTGCTCTTTATCCAGTGGAAACAAACGTGGATCGAGTAACTTCATATCCACACTATTCAACTATACTGCATCTTCAGGGAATTGCTGTTCCAATGACTCTCAATCAAATAAAAAAATTTGAATCGCAAAACAATGTTTCGATTAATGTATTTACAACGGAAAAGAAAGGCATCGTTCCAATTCGAATATGCGCCCAAAAACTGGCTAAACACGTCAATTTTTTGTACGTGGAGGATTCGTCGGACCAGAGCGTGGGACACTTTGTATGGATAACAAATTTATCCCGGCTCGTGAGCACGCAGCTGAACAAAACAAACGGGAAAAAACACATCTGCGATCGGCGAGTAACAAGAAGCATACTCGAGAATACACATATGAGCAAGTTGTACTTCAATGATATAATTCTTTCCATCGCTTTGTTATAGGTGTTTGCACTACTTTTACACGGAGGCCAAATTACGATCGCACGAGATGGATTGTGGAAAATCAAACGACTGTGCCATTCGATTACCTGGTGAAACGGACAAATGGCTGGCGTTCGAAAACTTTCAACGAAAAGAGCGACTTCCATTTGTGATTTATGCGGATCTCGCGTGTGTTTTGGCAAATGTTGACAACAAAAATATACAGCAACAGCACGAAGTATTTAGCGTACCGTACTACGTACATTGCTCGTTTGACGATTCGTTATCGAGATACTACTCGCGGCGCGATGCCAATTGCATCCCATGGTTTGTTGAGAACCTTAAAAATTTAGCTTTGCGCATCAACGATATTCGATCGGATAGTGTTCCCGTAGTACATCTAACTCCGGATGAGCGGGCAAAATTTCGAAGCGCTGCTCAATGCCATACATGTGAAAAATCATTTGCCGAAGACGACATACGCGGTCGTGATCATTGCCTTCTGACCGGACGTTATAGAGGTCCCGCATATTCTAACTGCAATTTGAATTACCAACGGTATTTTTTCATTCCCGTATTTTTTCATAATTTGTCCGGCTATGGTGCACAGCTCATCGTCGAGGAACTAGCCACAGCATTCGCGGGGGAAACCACTGTGCTGCCCATAACTAAAGAGGAATACATTTCTTTTACAAAAACATTTCGAACGGCAGACAAATTACAACCGATTCAATTACGTTTCGTCGATTCATACAAATTTCTCAATGCAAGTCTGGATGACCTGGCCTCATTTTTGACAATGGACAAATTAAAAATTTTAAGTTCACAATTTCGTGATATAACGAGCGATTGTTTCCTCCTATTAACTCGAAAGGGCGTCTTCCCCAATGAATATATTGATAGTGTAAACCGATTGGAAGACTATCACCTACCACCACGAGACGCATTCTACAGTACTTTGACTGGTGACATTGTAATTGAGAACGAATACGCTCACGCCAAGAATGTATGGGAACGGTTTTCTATTCAAACGTTAGGTGAATATAGTGACTTGTATTTGAAGACCGAAGTTTTGTTGCTGGCCGACGTTTTTGAGAACTTTCGCAATAGCTGTTCGGAGCGTCACAGGCTCGACCCCGCTTATTACTATATTCTCCCCGGCTACACATGGGATGCAATGTTGAAAGATACATGCGTTAACTTCGAATTGTTCACCGACATTGACATGGTATTATTTGTTGAACGGGGTATACGTGGTGGCCTGAGTCAGTGTTCATATGGGTATGCGCGCGCCAATAACAAATACATGGAATCATTCGATCCATCGAGGTCCTCATCATACTTGATGTATTTCGATGTAAATAATTCATATGGATGGGCAATGTGTCGACCATTGCCCTATGCTGATTTTCGATGGGTCGATGAGTTGTTGATTCGATTTATCATCTATCACGCTAAATTCACCGACCGGTTACATTCCCGAGTAGAAAAATTGTCAGGCTGGTCTGATATTTGATCTGCGCCTCATCACCTTGTAGTACGAAGGCCTTATTTAAGTTTGCCTTAATTTGCCTGATCAAGCAGGGGTCAGGCGGTGGTCGAGCAACCGGACTTATGGCTTACTTCAATTCGCCTGACCCGGCTAGCTTCAGGCGATGTCAAGCAACTGGATTTACGGCTTACTTCAATTCGCCTGATCCAGCTAATTCAAGCAGTCATCATGTAACTGGACTTCTACAGTTTGGCGCTAAAAACGTGCCTAACCTCATCTTGTCAAATGATACACAGACACGAGAGAAGCACGAGACATATTATTAATCACTTTATGCATTTTTACATAAAACGTGTACGTGTGAATAAGATGGACGAACACAGTCGGAAGAAAATTGCGCAACGACTGCGTCTGCGTGGATAGCGGGCTCTAAATAAGGGAAAAAACGAAGAAATAATACAGCAGCAGGTTAGTATAACAATTAATTTTTTTCAAAGGCTTACAATTCTTAAATCTATAAATATTTATTGGATTATATCTGACTATAAATTAACCATACGCCAAATTATATATGCAATGGTTGAAATATTTATTATGATACGTTTGACAGATCCGGAACAGACCCTCTCAGCAAGAAACAACTCGAAATTCCTGAACATTGGCATGTGTTGGCACTACCACTATGTAAGTAGAATTATACTTGTTTTGTGTATCGCTTTTATTTTCCTTTACGTGGTCCATCTCCTTTGTCAGAGGAGAAAAAGAGACAGCGTAGGCCAACCAAATAATGGTAAGCTGACAGCGTAGCTCAATCTGGTAAATGTTTTGCCATCGGTGCTGATTAGCCCGGACAGCATAGGCTAACCGAATAATGATAAGTTAACTGCGTAGTTCAGTTAAGTGAAAGTAATTCCATCGGTGCGAGTTAGCCCATAAGAAATGCACTTCGGATCGACATTACATTCACTGAACTGACTACGCTGTGAACTTACCATTATTTGGTTGGCCTTCGCTGTACGGGCCTGGACAGCGTAGGCTAACCGAATAATGTTAAGTTGACTGCGTAGTTCAGTTAAGTGAAAGTAAGTCCATCAGTGCAAGTTAGCCCATAAGAAATGCTCTTCGGATAGACATTACATTCACTGAACTGCACTACGCTGTCAACTTACCATTAGTTGGTTAGCCTTCGCTGTATGGGCCCGGACAGCATAGGCTAACCGAATAATGATAAGTTGACTGCGTAGTTCAGTTAAGTGAAAGTAAGCCCATCAGTGCAAGTTAGCCCATAAGAAATGCACTTCGGATGGACATTACATTCACTGAACTACACTACACTGTGAACTTACCATTATGTGGTTGGTCTTCGCTGTACATGCTCTCCTGCTTCGATTCTAATTTTCATTAAAAAAATGACCGCTCGCAGCTGTTGCAACAATTTTTTTTCTTCTTTAACGTAGATAATTGGATGGTGAGAAAAAGGAAAAAAAATAGAGCTCAAATTTGTGCCACCCTAATAAAATAATGTGCATACCATTTATAGATATATATGTAGACATTGAATTCTAAGTGGGATACACATTTTCATATTTTTCAGTGGCTGTCATTTCGAAATATAGGGAACACGGAATAGAAGTTCTATCGAAGCAAATTGGACAAGTCGTTGGAGCGGTATCAAGGCCTGATTAATTCAGCAAAAGACTGGGACACGTTTCTAGCGTCGCGGAAAAAAAACGAACAGAACGCCCAATGTAACGATTCCTAGAAACATCTGGTCATAAAAACGTTGAGCTCTGTTTACTTTATTCACGAAGTTTCTTAATTTTTTGTTTAAAAAATATATTAGTTTATTTCGAGATGATAAGTGGAATATTATACAGTGATATATCTTAGTTTATTTCGAGTTTTTGCTCTATCACAAAGACGAGCAAAATGATGTTTGTTTTCCACATAGATATATGTAAAAAATATATGTGATAGATTTTATATTAAGATTAAAAAATAAACGATCAGCGTTATTTATAAAGTCGTGCCTTTTTATCTTTTGTGTATGCGTTGTATTTTTTATTTCAGGAATAAATCGGTCATCCTGAGACGTGAATAATGATATGATTTTTCACTTTGATCAAGCCGTGAAAAATGAAGCTCTTATCAGGCCTTATTTTTTTACGCTGATCAGGCCTTGATCTTTTACACTGATCAGGCCTTGATTTTTTACCCTGATCAGGCCTTGATAGTTTACCCTGATCAGGCCTTGATTTTTTACCCTGATCAGACGGAAGTCAGAGATTGTGTTTCGGAAATGATCAAGGCTTGATAATAAATTCTGATCAAGGCTGGAAAAAGATATCAGGATGCCTGATCAGGTGTTTATTGTAGCTGGAGCAAGATTTTTACTCGGGTTCTTGAGGTTGACTTAGAGTACCCGGAATGTCTACACGATGCACACACGGACTTACCGTTTTGTTCAACACATGGTAAACCACCGGATGGACAATACGAAAAACTGCTTGCAACCGTGTATAACAAGGAACGGTATGTTATTCATTATCGCAATCTGCAGCAGTGTGTACGACACGGTCTCAAAATCACCAAAATTCATAGAATACTCCAATTCTCCAAATCGCCTTGGCTACGAAAATATATCGAGCTGAACACGCAGTTCCGAACCCAAGCAAAGAATAATTTTGAAAAAATCTCTATAAATTAATGAATAATGCGGTGTTTGGGAAAACAATAGAAAACGTGCGCAATCACGTAGACGTCAAGATTTTAACACGGTGGGAGGGCAGGTACGGTGCAGAGGCAATGATTGCAAAACCAAAATTTCATAGCCGGAGTGTTTTTTCAGAAAACCTTATTGCTGTCGAATTACGCAAGCTCGAGGTGAAATTCAATAAACCAATATATGTGGGTATGTGCATACTCGACATATCGAAGACGTGTTTATATGATTTTCGCTCATATGGAGCGATAATTTGATCAAATGAATTGTAAAGGCAGTGCCGTACGATATGCAAAATGCACCCTTTGCCACTTCATATGAAGCGATAATTTCATCAAATGAGTAAATTAGGCAATTAGGCAATTTCTATATAGACAGAATTCTTATATATAGATTATTTTGGAGAATACCGAAATACAGAAATTAAGTCAGTTTTTTGTAGCGGAAACAGTAACAAATAAAATGTATTTATAGGCGCAAGGAAATTCATAAGAAATTTGCATCTAGACAAAACATGAACAGATTATCACCATATTTACACATTGTGACACGCTGTACAGATAAAGAATAATAACGAAAAACAGAAATAAAGTCAGTTTTTTTTCCTCGCGGAAACCGTAACAAGCAAAATGTATACATAGACACAAGAAAATTCATAAGAAATTTTAATCCAGACAAAAGTTTTTCAAATTATCACATCTCATATTTACACATTATGATACGCTGTACAGATAAAGAATAATAACAAAATACATATATTAAGTCAATTTTTTTTTTCCGTTGCGGAAGCAGTAAAAACATAGACACAAGAAAATTCATAAGAATTTTGAAGTCAAACAAAAGATTTAAAATTATCACACATCATATTTGCACATTATAACACACTGAACAGATAAATTGATCTTACAGTTTTAAATTTGTCCTATTGTCTTTCGTTTTAATTTTCCTTGCGTGATTATTTTCGTTGACCGATCGCGCTAGAAAATGTCCTCTCATGACGAGTTAATAGTTTTTCACTCTCTTCGTGAGCCCTTCGTTGTGTGCTTGGCATCCCATGTACTCTAAATTTTTCATGTCCGAAACTTTGTCGAGAACTTGATGGAGAGTGTTGATTTTAATGGCCGTTCTCGATCGATCGCTGCACTCCAAGTTTGTCTCGCGTTCGGGCACTGAAAGCAACAATTCAAACAATATTACGAGCTTTTATTTAATTTGACTTTCTATGAAAATGGCAAATTGATATTTCACCCACTCACCCACTCACTTCCCATTTTCACGCCTCGAATATAAACATTTTGTTTATATTCGAGACATGAGACAAAACGTGCCATATATTGCACGTTTTGTCTCATTAACCGAACACTTGCTCCATATCTCGCGTTTGTGATAATTTTTATTTCACTCGGTACGATAATGGTACGATAAAACGAAAACATTCGTTTTATGAATGTAAGTACTATTTTTCTTACCTACGACTGATTGTTTTCGCCGCAGATTACTAAATATATTTTATCCCGAGACAATTATTTTTTTTTTCATCTAACACAATTCGCAAAATTGGTTAGCCCGAACACGCTTTATGCCAACACGGATGACGAGCGGGAATTATGGATGACACATGACGTCGGTTGTGTTCTTGTCGCTTAGTTCACTTCGGTGCGGTCATGCACTAGCGACGCATGCCGTGAAAACTTTAACTACTAAAATCCACAGTTTCACGGACGCTTTTGGATCGGGCTCGCCACAGGCGTTCGTACTCCTTACCTCTAGTGTTCCTGGTGCCTCTGTATAAAGAAAAATGTAGGTGCTGTACACCGATACGGATAGTCTAATATACAACATTGAGTGTGAGGATGTGTACGACGACATGAAGCGTTATATCCATCGTTTCGATACGAGCGATTACCCGGCGAGCAATGGGTATGATATACCGCTTGTCAACAAAAATGTTCCCGGACTTCTGAAAGACGAAAATAATGGTCGGATAATGACGGAATTTGTCGGGGTTAGAGCAAAAATGTATGCAGTGCGAGTCGATGGTAAAGATGTTACAAAGAAACTGAAGCGCGATAAGAGTAACATCGGGGCGAGATAGATCTCCTTCGAGGATTACACGAAATGCTTGTATGACCAGAACGAAATGACCGATCAGCAAGCATGCATACGATCGATGTTGCATAAAGTGTACACCACCAACGAGACAAAAATTGCTCTAAGTCCGTGCGATGTCAAACGGTATATCATACGTGGAACCACAAATACGTTACCGTGGGGGCATTATAGGATACAATCGTAGGGTGTATTTTTTCAATTGTAGATGAGCTTGTAAAATAATTGTAAAAAAGCTTGTTCTGCAAATAATCAACCCTGTGAGAAACGACGTTTGTAAATTATCGCGTTTGTCTGTTGTATATAATAAATTGGTTCATGAATTTCTCAACTGAGAAAATGCAGAAGGGACCGTTGTAGTTTGGCGAATCACCTAATTTTTCCTCACACACTCCTGACACGCTTCTGCGGGAGAGAGAAAGAGAGAGAGGTGTCATAAAATTTAAAACATTTTTATTGTCCGCTCCACATCAGGTTTGCTCATTCAGCTATTGTGAGTATTGTTGAAAGCCAACCCCATTACAAACATTCGATTATTACGCTGCTACAATACTTTTTCAATGAGATCAATTTCAACATATTCGACATAATTTCGACATATCAATTTCGATATATAAGTAGCTCCTGATCGTACAAATCACCTGTAACCGATCCATCGTTATCGCCCGTCAGAGTTCGTGATTTTCTCTCGATATATGGCAAATATTTTCGCTGTCCAGTTCGGTGCGTAATCCTTTCAGAATACACTCTTAAATTTACTGATTCTCAACGCTCTTTATTGTCAATTTTTTACTTACATAATGATGCGGTTAAAATTTTTTGAAATGGGGTCGTATGAAAAACATGCTGTTGTGGTAGCTTCTCATTTTCAACGTTGATGCTACTCAGTTTCACCTGCCTTATCGTATAGTGTACAGAGTCATCAGACGCGTCTACTAGGTTATCAAGAATACCGATCTACCTAGAATTACTACGTAGGCTAAATTGCATTCACATCTTGTTCCTCACTGCACGATTGAAATACTCACAAATGGATGCTTTTAAATTGCTATACCCAGAACACAGGCGAAAATTATACGTTTTTATTAGGGTTTTAAAGTGACCATTATAAGATTATTTTCCCTGATCAAAGTGTAAGTTCTGCAGTGTGCGTCCCCTTGACAAGTGTTGACGTCACTGCGGTTGCTGCATCATTACCATTCTTACTCCGTAGGCGTACGGCAGAGGCAAATTTTGAGACAGTATCGATGACGGTTAGGTGAAATTTATGTTTCGAGTTTTTACGCGCGTACGACGAAATATCGACCAGATCAGCTTGCCATGGTTCATCCAAGCCGCGAATGTTCACAAGTAAAAGGTCTAGTAGCGTCGAGTTCATCAACGCTTCGTACAACGAACGTGTTTTTTATTTGAAGCACTTAAAGTAACACTACCGACTTTGTCCTTCCGATGTAACACTGGGATGACAGTGGTATACCGCACGAGGCAG
This sequence comes from Ophion obscuratus, assembly GCA_964007375.1. Classification (NCBI taxonomy): domain Eukaryota; kingdom Metazoa; phylum Arthropoda; class Insecta; order Hymenoptera; family Ichneumonidae; genus Ophion; species Ophion obscuratus. The sequence continues at coordinate 52,625,217 of OZ023314.1, forward strand.
CTTGAACGATAATTCGAACCATCTTGCGAGGAGCTCCCACGATCTACGCGGCGGAATCCGAGAAGTACTCGAAGCTGTCAATATTTACGCAAAAATCGGCACAAAATCGTGCCAATTATCCACAGACGCTTCAGTTACGATAGAGCGCATCGTCGCCGGGCAAGGGCTCAAGACACCCACCAACGAGTTTATACTAAAGGAGATATCCATCACCAAACTTCACGACAGGAACGCTGACCCGCAAAGTAGATATGAATTGAAGGCATATAAAGCAATAGTTTATTATTAATAATATTAAACAATTACATAATCATAGTGTATGCTATGCATTAAACCTTGGTGTGTGTGTGTGTGTGTCTGTTTTTTATTTTAAATATCCGCAGCGGTAGTCGTTATGAAACAAACAATACATGCATTTTTCTTATCAATCTATCAAACACAATGATATTTAGAATGATACTAAAGTAAAAAGACAATACTCACAATCAGCTCTGTATACGTTCAAACAGGTTGGACACATGTCGCGCGTGACAATTTGATGTAGCGGTCCACCGCAGTTGGTCCAAAAGATTCCGCGCATGGCTATAAAGCGTTCGCTGTAGTGACCACATCTTTTGCGAAGTCCTTCAAACATTTCCCGTACATCGAAATAGCACGAAACACAATACTTTGATCGATGATTTTCGGTAAAGTATATGTAATTCACGCAATATACGGCTTCCCGGTTCAGCCGATTAAGTTGACGCCGGTCCAGTAGGTCCTCTCGCACATCATGGTATTCATCATCTGGCCCACCGCCGTATGCGGAATCTGCCTGTTCAATATCACTATCCAGTTCGTCTATTTCAAGCAGTACGATGTCATCACGAGCGATCACTTCTACTTCGTCGTCACAATCGGCGTTGTCAACATCTATTTCGTCGTCACCATCAACAGCCATATCAGCAATTTTTACCTCGTTATCATCGGTGATATCAACAGCTTCTACTTTGTCGTCATTATCGTCGATATCCATCACCTCCATTTCATTATCAACGACTAGATCGATCACTTCACGAATTTGGCTAACCATTATTTCACTTTTCTTCGTTCTGCGACTCTTTCGCTTCAGACTGACACCTCGGAGCAGGGAGGCTAGAGTGGAAGGAGTCCGGTCTCTTATGGAGAGACTTGAAAAAAGTGGCTACAAAAATGTGGTCAAAAAGGGATGGCGCCACTATTGCTAAGACCTCGAGAAGTGAGCTGCGTGTGACAGAGACGGAACAAGTAAATAATGAGAAGTGAGCTGTGCATAAGGCAGCATGATACTTGAGAAGTAGGCTGCGTGCGAGAGAGATGCAAAATGATATATAGCCAGACGCGCGCAAAAGTTACCCCCCTCCCCTCTAGCCACTCACGCGCCCATCACACAATCATAGTAGCGCGTGTCCGTGAGCGAGCGACGTTCGGACATCTTCGGAAAGAGCCGAGCGCGCCGAAGTTTCCCGACCGCGCCTTCGGCAGCTACACCCATACATGGACGCTGAGCACGTTCATGTGCAACCAAGTCGAAACGAAGGCTTCGAGGGAAAAAGCATTCTGAGCACGACTCGCGCGTGACGGTCACCCGACGGAGCGCGCGAGGCTTTTAGATGATTTCAATGCTTATTGATTCTCTTGATTCTCTGCGTTATTGATGCTCTTGATTCTCTGTTCTTATTGATGCTCTTGATTCTCTGCGTTATCAATGTATACAAAAAAATGTATCGCGCACCCTGATCGCTTATTTTTTTAGTTTATACGTTAATTTAAATATAATAATAAATCCAAATTACAACTTATTTATCTTCTAAAAATTGTTTACGCTTTACTCACACCCGTCCTTATGCCAAATAAATTATTATTCATAAAAGTAAGCGGAAATATATTTATATTCGTATTATTATATTAATTCTCATACTTTCATCAAGCGACAAAGCATTATCCTCAAAAACAAGCCAATCATTCATCCGGCCGCGAATCGTCAGTACCAGAAAGTGCATATTCTACAAGCGATGAGATGGTACCGTTGGGAGCGTTCCTGGCTTCGGTCCGCAAGGGTGCGGGATCGTTCCCCGCGCTCAGTGCTTTTTTTAAATTATCATTACGATTAATTCTTATTTGATTAGTTATTTTTATTAGGTATCATTATTATTTTAATTAGTTATCTTTTAGTGACGAAAAATGTATCACGCACTCCGACCGCTTATTTTATTAGTTTGTACTTTAATTTTAATGTAATAATAAATCTAAATGACAAGTTATTTATCTTCTAAAAAATTCTTTGCGCCTTACTCACACCCGTCCCTATGCCAAATAAATTGTAATTCATAAAAGTAAGCGGAAATATATTTATATTCGCATTATTATATTTATTCTCATATACTATCATCAAGCGATAAAGCATTATCCCCAAAAACAAGCCAATCATCGATCCGGCCGCGAATCGTAACTTACGAGAATGAATATAATTATAGTCGTATTTATAATACGACTATAAATATATGTCGCTTACTTTTATGAATTACAATTTATTTGCCATAGGGACGGGTGTGAGTAAAGGGCAAACAATTTTTTAGAAGATAAGTAAGTTGTAATTTAGATTTATTATTACATCTAAATTAACGTACAAACTAATCAAATAAGCGGTCGGAGTGCGCGATAAATTTTTCGACATTAAAAGATAACTAATAAAAATAACTAATCAAACAAGAATTAATAGTAATAATAATTTTTAAAGAAGCACTGAGCGCGGGGAACGATCCTGCCCCCCGGCGGACCGAAGCCAGGAACGCTACCAACGGGACCATCCCATCGCTTGTAGAATATGCACTTTCTGGTACTGACGATTCGCGGCCGGATGGTTGATTGGCTTGTTTTTGGGGATAATGCTTTATCGCTTGATGAAAGTATGAGAATTAATATAATAATACGAATATAAATATATTTCCGCTTACTTTTATTAATTATAATTTATTTGGCATAAGGACGGGTGTGAGTAAAGCGTAAACAATTTTTTAGTAGATAAATAAGTTGTAATTTAGATTCATAATTATATTTAAATTAACGTATAAACTAAAAAAATAAGCTATCAGGGCGCGCGATACATTGTTTTGTATACATTGATAACGCAGAGAATCAAGAGCTAAATAAGCATTGAAATCATCTAAAAGCCTCGCGCGTTCCGTCGGGTGACGTCACGCGCGAGTCGTGCTCAGATTGCTTTTTCCCTCGAAACCAGGGAGACTAGAGTAAAGGAGTGAACACTCCATAGGAGATAAGCAGCGAAAGGCGGCCCCAAAATCCCGACCTGTAAGTGACCGCAAGGGGCGCAGCGATCGCAATTCCCCGATGTATAGTAATACGTGTAGCTAAAGATTCTAGGCATGCGCATTAGAGGAAAGTTGTCAAAATCGAGGTTTGCGTTTTTTTTTGGTATTGCATGATATTTGCAAACATGTACTATACTAACATTTTTTTTCTTTTCGCGAGCGTTCAGCTTAACAAAGTTTTTTTTCTTTTCGCGAGCGTTCAGTTATATTTTTCGTTTATTATAAAACACAAAAACGATTCGTGTTTCGTAGTTGACGGAGCTAATGTGCGGAACTCTGGTTGTAGAAAGTGAGATAATAAGAATGAAAAACGTAAGATTGTTGCATCGCTGAAAAAAATGCACAGAGTCAGATTGAGCTTCAATGCATGACGTACTGGACGATTTGTAATGTTTTCAATTTTTATTGTTCCAATAATGTTGAGAGTGATGCTGGAAGCGTTCACGCGTGCGATTAACAACGGCAGACAGAAGTGTCACAATGAAAAGTAATCAATATAATTTTGAATAATAAATTTAAATATGGTTCACTGCGAATGAATTAAATAAACAATCTGTACTGTTAACAAGGCGCATTTTGGTGTACATTATGTCTGTGTAACAATAAATGACTCTCACAATAAGTAATAATAATAATCACAAATATTCTATTGTACGAGCGTCATTTTTCAAATAATAAGTTATCACAATTACACTCATTGTTACTTTGTCTATGTAATAATCTATCAAATTTGAAAACAATTCACCGAATCGTTCAATAAATATATCGTTCTCAAATTATACACATTTAACATTGCCTCTTATAAAACATTAATAACTATACACAAAACCTAGTTAAAATTTGAGTTTTTATTTATAATTTTTTTACACATCATATAATACTTTATTTTCGAGCATGGATTCAATCCACAGACAACCATGTATAAGTAGCCGCCGGAAAGCTAAGCAAGAGAGTATATCTATATATAAGGGAAAGCCGATTGCAACGCCACCTACAACTCTTATTTTCCTTGATTTTGGAGCCAAATCGCTAGCACACAGTGTCCACTCCTTTACTCTAGTCTCCCTGCTCGAAACCTTCGTTTCGGCTTGGCCGCACATGAACGAACTCGGCGTCCATGTATGGGAGTAGCTGCCGAAGGCGCAGTCGGGAAACTTCGGCGCGCTCGGCTCTTTCCAAGGATGTCCGAGCGTCGCTCGCTCACGGACACACGCTACTATGATTGTGTGATGGGCGCGTAAGAGACCAGAGAGGGGGTAACTTGTGCGCGCGATCTCGCTGCACTGCTTGCTGGGATGCGTATTCGATCCTCTTCCATCCCTCTTACACGACATCGATACTCAGCTTACTTCTCGAGGTCTTAGAGATAGTGGCACCATCCCTGTTTGACCACATTTTTGTAGCCACTTTGAAATGCACAGATCGGCCTCCTCCCACTCTAGCCTCCATGCCTCGGAGGTTGGAGACTGGAATGGTGAAAACTGCGTTCACGATACTTTTTGAAATTTCGGTTTTTGGATCCACATAGGATTGAGGTATGGTGGGGATGGCCAATAGGACGTGTACACGGTTTTCCTGTTCAACATGTAGGAATTAGTCGGGAAGTGTAGACAAAATTAACCTTCCAAGATCTCGCATCCCCACCATACCTCAATCCTATGTGGATCCAAAAACCGAAATTTCAAAAAGTATCGTGAACGCAGATTTCACCACTCCAGTCTCCAACCTCCGAGGTGTCATTCTGAAACGAAAGAGTCGCAGAACGAAGAAAAGTGAAATAATGGTTAGCCAAATTCCTGAAGTGATCGATCTGGTCGCTGATAATGAAATGGAGGTGATGGATATCGACGATAATGACGACGAAGTAGAAGCTGTTGATATCGCCGATGATAATGACGTACAAATTGTTGATATCGCTGTTGATGGTGACGACGAAATAGATGTTGACAACGCCGATTATGACGACGAAGTAGAAGTGATCGCTCGTGATGACATCGTACTGCTTGAAATAGACGAACTGGATAGTGATATTGAACAGGCAGATTTCGCATACGGCGGTGGGTCAGATGATGAATACCATGATGTGCGAGAGGACCTACTGGACCGGCGTCAACTTAATCGGCTGAACCGGGAAGCCGTATATTGCGTGAATTACATATACTTTACCGAAAATCATCGATCAAAGTATTGTGTTTCGTGCTACTTCGATGAACGGGAAATGTTTGAAGGACTTCGCAAAAGATGTGGTCACTACAGCGAACGCTCTATAGCCATGTGCGGAATCGTTTGCACCAACTGCGGTGGACCGCTACATCAAATCGTCACGCGCGACATGTGTCCACCTGTTTGAACGTATACAGGGCTGATCGTGAGTATTGTCTTTTTACTTTAGTATCATTCTAAATATCATTGTGTTTGATAGATTGATAAGAAAAATGCATGTATTGTTTGTTTCATAACGACTACCGCTGCGGATATTTAAAATAAAAAACAGACACACACACACACACCAAGGTTTAATGCATAGCATACACTATGATTATGTAATTGTTTAATATTATTAATAATAAACTATTGCTTTATATGCCTTCAATTCATATCTACTTTGCGAGTCAGCGTTCCTGTCGTGAAGTTTGGTGATGGATATCTCCTTTAGTATAAACTCGTTGGTGGGTGTCTTGAGCCCTTGCACGGCGACGATGCGCTCTATCGTAACTGAAGCGTCTGTGGATAATTGGCACGATTTTGTGCCGATTTTTGCGTAAATATTGACAGCTTCGAGTACTTCTCGGATTCCGCCGCGTAGATCGTGGGAGCTCCTCGCAAGATGGTTCGAATTATCGTTCAAGCTGCCTCGTGCGGTATACCACTGTCATCCCAGTGTTACATCGGAAGGACAAAGTCGGTAGTGTTACTTTAAGTGCTTCAAATAAAAAACTCGTTCGTTGCACGAAGCGTTGATGAACTCGACGCTACTAGACCTTTTACTTGTGAACATTCGCGGCTTGGATGAACCATGGCAAGCTGATCTGGTCGATATTTCGTCATACGCGCGTAAAAACTCCAAACATAAATTTCACCTAACCGTCATCGATACTGTCTCAAAATTTGCCTCTGCCGTACGCCTACGGAGTAAGAATGGTAATGATGCAGGAACCGCAGTGACGTCAACACTTGTCAAGGGGACGCATACTGTAGAACTTGCACTTTGTTCAGGGAAAATAGTTTTATAATGGTCGCTTTAAAACCCTAATAAAAACGTATAATTTTCGCCTGTGTTCTGGGTATAGCAATTTAAAAGCATCCATTTGTGAGTATTTCAATCGTGCAGTGAGGAATAAGATGTGAATGCAATTTAGCCTACGTAGTAATTATAGGTAGATCGGTATTCTTGATAACCTAGTAGACGCGTCTGATGACTCTGTACATTATACGATAAGGCAGGTGAAACTGAGTAGCGTCAACGTTGAAAATGAGAAGCTACCACAACATGTTTTTCATACGACCCCATTTCAAAAAATTTTAACCGCATCATTATGTAAGTAAAAAATTGACAATAAAGAGCGTTGAGAATCAGTAAATTTAAGAGTGTATTCTGAAAGGATTACGCACCGAACTGGACAGCGAAAATATTTGCCATATATCGAGAGAAAATCACGAACTCTGACAGGCGATAACGATGGATCCGTTACAGGTGATTTGTACGATCAGGAGCTACTTATATATCGAAATTGATATGTCGAAATTATGTCGAATATGTCGAAATTGATCTCATTGAAAAAGTATTGTAGCAGCGTAATAATTGAATGTTTGTAATGGGGTTGGCTTCCAACAATACTCACAATAGCTGAATGAGCAAACCTGATGTGGAGCGGACAATAAAAATGTTTTAAATTTTATGACACCTCTCTCTCTTTCTCTCTCCCGCAGAAGCGTGTCAGGAGTGTGTGAGGAAAAATTAGGTGATTCGCCAAACTACAACGGTCCCTTCTGCATTTTCTCAGTTGAGAAATTCATGAACCAATTTATTATATACAACAGACAAACGCGATAATTTACAAACGTCGTTTCTCACAGGGTTGATTATTTGCAGAACAAGCTTTTTTACAATTATTTTACAAGCTCATCTACAATTGAAAAAATACACCCTACGATTGTATCCTATAATGCCCCCACGGTAACGTTTTCGTGGTTCCATGTATGATATACCGTTTGTCATCGCGCGGACTTAGAGCAATTTTTGTCTCGTTGGTGGTGTACACGTTATGCAACATCGATCGTATGCATGCTTGCTGATCAGTCATTTCGTTGTGGACATACAAGCATTTCGTGTAATCCTCGAAGGAGATCTTTCTCGCCCCGATGTTACTCTTATCGCGCTTCAGTTTCTTCGTAACGTCTTTACCATCGACTCGCACTGCATACATTTTTGCTCTAACCCCGACAAATTCCGTCATTATCCGACCATTATTTTTGTCTTTCATAAGTCCGGGAACATTTTTGTTGACAAGCGGTATATCATACCCATTGCTCGCCGGGTACTCGCTCGTATCGAAACGATGGATATAACGCTCTATGTCGTCGTACACATCCTCACACTCACATGGGGACAGTACGGCAGTCGGATTTTTGTAATTTTTCGTACTCATGGTACGTGAAGTTCAGAGCTCGAATATTAATATCCCAAAGCAGTTCGACGCCATATTCAGAAATTTTCGAGAAAATTGACTTTGAAGTTTTCGAGCGCACTCTTATCCCACAAAGATGCAACGATATTCGAATCGGGCTCATGGCGTACCCGGTAGCGCTCGAGTCTAGTAATCACGGGGTCGCTGGTTCGAGTCTCACTTCGAAATTTTTTTTTTTTTAATTCGCCTACCTCTGTCATTTAAATATCCCGATAAATTTTTGTTGTATATAATCACATATTATTATATATAATTAATATAATATATCTATATATGTTTATATATGGACAAAATCCATATATAGTTATTTATGTACAAAATTCATTATAGTTATACATAATTATATATTTTCTCATATATGATCATATATTATTTATATATAACAATAGGTGATTATTTATAAAAAAATAAATAAGTAATCCCGGGATAAAAATCATAAAATCTATGCTAATTCACATATATGTAATTATAATTGTCAATGATAAATGCAAGTCTTATGTTTGATTATATCTTGCTTGAAATTGCGAATAGGCGACGTAAAAATATCCAGTAATAATATTTACATAAACTCCCTTGTAGATTAATAGGCATATAAATAGAAGAATAAATGTTGAAATATGTGAATATAACGCTTGCTTTGGCAACTGGATATTTTTACGTCGCCTATTCGCAATTTCAAGCAAGAGATAATCAAAAATAAGACTTACATTTATCATTGACAATTATAATTACATATATGTGAATTAGCATAGATTTTATGATTTTTATCCCGGGATTATTTATTTATTTTTTTATAAATAATCACCTATTGTTATATATAAATAATATATGATCATATATGAGAAAATATATAATTATGTATAACTGTAATGAATTTTGTACATAAATAACTATATATGGATTTTGTCCATATATAAACATATATAGATATATTATATTAATGATATATAATAATATGTGATTATATACAACAAAAATTTATCGGGATATTTAAATGACGGAGGTATGCGAATTAAAAAAAAAAAAAAATTCGAAGTGAGACTTGAACCAGCGACCCCGCGATTACTAGACTCAAGCGCTACCGGGTACGCCACGAGCCCGGTTCGAATATCGTTGCATCTTTGTGGGATAAGAGTGCGCTCGGAAACTTCAAAGTCAATTTTCTCGAAAATTTCTGAATATGGCGTCGAACTGCTTTGGGATATTAATATTCGAGCTCTGAACTTCGCGTACCATGAGTACGAAAAATTACAAAAATCCGACTGCCGTACTGTCCCCTTGTCAATGTTGTATATCAGACTATCCGTATCGGTGTACAGCACTGTACATTTTTCTTTATACAGAGGCACCATGTACTCATGATGAAAATCATATAAACACGTCTTCGATATGTCGAGTATGCACATACCCACATATATTGGTTTATTGAATTTCACCTCGAGCTTGCGTAATTCGACAGCAATAAGGTTTTCTGAAAAAACACTCCGGCTATGAAATTTTGGTTTTGCAATCATTGCCTCTGCACCGTACCTGCCCTCCCACCGTGTTAAAATCTTGACGTCTACGTGATTGCGCACGTGTTCTATTGTTTTCCCAAACACCGCATTATTCATCAATTTATAGAGATTTTTTCAAAATTATTCTTTGCTTGGGTTCAGAACTGCGTGTTCAGCTCGATATATTTTCGTAGCCAGGGCGATTTGGAGAATTGGAGTATTCTATGAATTTTGGTGATTTTGAGAACGTGTCGTACACACTGCTGCAGATTGCGATAATGAATAACATACCGTTCCTTGTTATACACGGTTGCAAGCAGTTTTTCGTATTGTCTATCCGGTGGTTTACCATGTGTTGAACAAAACGGTGAGTCCGTGTGTGCATCGTGTAGACATTCCGGGTACTCTAAGTCAACCTCAAGAACCCGAGTAGAAATCTTGCTCCAGCTACAATAAACACCTGATCAGGCATCCTGATATCTTTTTCCAGCCTTGATCAGAATTTTTTATCAAGCCTTGATCATTTTTGAAACACAATTCCTGACTTCCGTCTAATCAGGGTAAAAAATCAAGGCCTGATCAGCGTAAAAACATAAGGCCTGATAAGAGCTTCATTTTTCACGGCTTGATCAAAGTGAAAAATCATATGATTATTCACGTCTCAGGATGACTGATTTATTCCTGAAATAAAAAATACAACGCATACACAAAAGAGAAAAAGGCACGACTTTATAAATAACGCTGATCGTTTATTTTTTAATCTTAATATAAAATCTATCACATATATTTTTCACATATATCTATGTGGAAAACAAACATCATTTTTCTCGTCTTTGTGATAGAGCAAAAACTCGAAATAAACTAATATATATCACTGTATAATATTCCACTTATCATCCCGAAATAAACTAATATATTTTTTAAACAAAAAGTTAAGAAACTTCGGGAATAAAGTAAACAGAGCTCAACGTTTTTATGACCAGACGTTTCTAGGAATCGTTACATTGGGCGTTCTATTCGTTTTTTTTCCGCAACGCTCGAAACTTGTCGCAGTCTTTTGCTGAATTAATCAGGCCTTGATACCGCTCCAACGACTTGTCCAATTTGCTTCGATAGAACTTCTATTCCGTGTTCCCTATATTTCGAAATGACAGCCACTGAAAAATATGTAAATGTGTATCCCACTTAGAATTCAATGTCTACATATATATCTATATAAGGTATGCACATTATTTTATTAGGGTGGCACAAATTTGAGCTCTATTTTTTTTCCTTTTTCTCACCATCCAATTATCTACGTTAAAGACGAAAAAAAATTGTTGCAACAGCTGCGAGCGGTCATTTTTTTAATGAAAATTAGAATCGAAGCAGGAGAGCCTGTACAGCGAAGACCAACCAAATAATGGTAAGTTCACAGTGTAGTGTAGTTCAGTGAATGTAATGTCCATCCGAAGTGCATTTCTTATGGGCTAACTTGCACTCATGGGCTTACTTTCACTTAACTGAACTACGCAGTCAACTTATCATTATTCGGTTAGCCTATGCTGTCCGGGCCCATACAGCGAAGGCTAACCAACTAATGGTAAGTTGACAGCGTAGTGCAGTTCAGTGAATGTAATGTCTATCCGAAGTGCATTTCTTATGGACTAACTTACACTGATGGACTTACTTTCACTTAACTGAACTACGCAGTCAACTTAACATTATTCGGTTAGCCTACACTGTCCAGGCCCGTACAGCGAAGGCTAACCAAATAATGGTAAGTTGACAGCGTAGTCAGTTCAGTGAATGTAATGTCGATCCGAAGTGCATTTCTTATGGGCTAACTCGCACCGATGGAATTACTTTCACTTAAATGAACTACGCAGTTAACTTATCATTATTCGGTTAGCCTATGCTGTCCGGATTAATGAGCACTGATGGCAAAACATTTACCAGAATGAGCTACGCTGTCAGCTTACCATTATTTGGTTGGCCTACGTTGTCTCTTTTTCTCCTCTGACAAAGGAGACGGACCACGTAAAGGAAAATAAAAGCGATACACAAAACAAATATAATTCTACTTACATAGTGGTAGTGCCAACACATGCTAATCTTCAGGAATTTCGAGTTGTTTCTTGCTGAGAGGGTCTGTTCCGAATCTGTCAAACGTATCGTAATAAATATTTCAACCAATGCATATATAATTTGGCGTATGGTTAATTCATAGTCAGATATAATCCAATTAATATTTATAGATTTAAGAATTGTAAGCCTTTGAAGACACTTAATTGTTATACTAACCTGCTGCTTTATTATTTCTTCGTTTTTTCCCTTATTTAGAGCCCGCTATTTACGCAGACGCAGTCGTTGCGCAATTTTCTTCCGACTGTGTTCGTGCATCGTATTCACAACGTACACGTTTTATGTAAAAATGTATAAAGTGATTAATAATATGTCGGGTGCTTCTCTCGTGTCTGTGTATCATTTGACAAGATGAGGTTAGGCACGTTTTTAGCGCCAAACTGTAGAAGTCCAGTTACATGATGACTGCTTGAATTGGCTGGATCAGGCGAATTGAAGTAAGCCGTAAATCCAGTTGCTTGACATCGCCTGAAGCTAGCCGGGTCAGGCGAATTGAAGTAAGCCATAAGTCCGGTTGCTCGACCACCGCCTGACCACAGCTTGATCAGGCAAATTAAGGCAAACTTAAATAAGGCCTTCGTACTACAAGGTGATCAGGCGCAGATCAAATATCAGACCAGCCTGACAATTTTTCTACTCGGGAATGTAACCGGTCGGTGAATTTAGCGTGATAGATGATAAATCGAATCAACAACTCATCGACCCATCGAAAATCAGCATAGGGCAATGGTCGACACATTGCCCATCCATACGAATTATTTACATCGAAATACATCAAGTATGATGAGGACCTCGATGGATCGAATGATTCCATGTATTTGTTATTGGCGCGCGCATACCTATTTGAACACTGACTCAGGCCACCACGTATACCCCGTTCAACAAATAATACCATGTCAATGTCGGTGAACAATTCGAAGTTAACGCATTATGTTTCAACATTGCATCCCATGTGTAGCCGGGGAGAACATAGTAATAAGCGGGGTCGAGCCTGTAACGCTTCATACAGCTATTGCGAAAGTTCTCAAAAACGTCGGCCAGCAACAAAACTTCGGTCTTCAAATACAAGTCACTATATTCACCTAACGTTTGAAGAGAAAACCGTTCCCATACATTCTTGGCGTGAGCGTATTCGTTCTCACTTCCAATGTCACCAGACAAAGTACTGTAGAATGCGTCTCGTGGTGGTAGGTGATAGTCTTCCAATCGGTTTACACTATCAATATATTCATTGGGGAAGACGCCCTTTCGAGTTAATAGGATGAAACTGTCGCTTGTTATGTCACGAAATTGTGAACGAAAAATTTTTAGTTTGTCTATTGTCAAAAATGAGGCCAGGTCATCCAGACTTCCATTGAGAAATTTGTACGAATCGACGAAGCGTAATTGAATCGATTGTGATTTGTCTGCCGTTCGAAATGTTTTCGTAAAAGAAATGTATTCCTCTTTAGTTATGGGCAGCACAGTGGTTTCCCCGCGAATGCTGTGGCTAGATCCTCGATGATGAGCTGTGCACCATAGCCGGACAAATTATGAAAAAATACGGGAATGAAAAAATACTGTTGGTAATTCAAATTGCAGTTAGAATGGGCGGGACCTCTATA
>OZ023314.1:52643478-52725850 GCA_964007375.1 Ophion obscuratus
ACCATATGAATCACATAACAATGACTCGATGGCTGTATAATTGTATATTTTTATTTAAGATTTTAACAAATATGAATTCACTATGTTCAATTATTTATAGGTATAAAATATATTACTCTAAAACCCATAATGAAAGTTACCTCCATAAAATAGTTATTAACGATTGCGTTATCGACTTGGGTGCTCCTCTATTCTTCTATTTTGGCACACAAATACGAATAGTGTGTAAAAACGATCACGATTTTTGTATAATTGTTTTATTAGCGTGCTGTATTATGTCATGTGATAATATGTTTTTATGTGCGTAAGTCGATACGTGAAGATAATTTGTGATCGTAGTAAATTATATGTATGTATGTATTTCCTCACTCCCTGTAAAAATGTGCGGATGGTTTTGTTTGAAGCGAACTATGCAAGGCGCGTCCTGTAGTTACATGATCTAAGAGCTCCAAGAAAGTCATTTTATTTTCGCATATAAACCAAATCGCGCTATAGCGCGTTTAAAAAATTTGGGCCGCGAAATGGCCTCCCACGATAGCCCAATTTGGCAACTCTGCCCTGTCTGTCTGTTTGTCTATAACGCTCCCGCGGCTCAGGCCACCGCATTGCCGCACAGCCCGGAGAGCATTGTGTTTGGTGGTGCAGCGACCCCTGCATAACCTCGTTTATTATACTCTCATAGCGGTGGGAGAGCAAACATTCTTCCATATCCTTCGAACTTTTTGATGCTAAGACCCATAGGGTTAGCTGTGTTAAAAATGAGAACGTATGTCCTCATGTCGTCAGCTTTGGAAACTAAATGCAGTGGAAGCGATCCGTGGGTTTTTCCTTTTGTATGCTGATCTTGGGGAGAAAAACTTTGACATCAAAATTTTTGTGAGGTGGTTCTTCCTATTGGCCTCTTGTTCTTTTGTCGTTTTCTCTTCTTTTTTCTTCCTTTTTCTTTTTCTCAACTCTTCCCCTCTCCTTTTTCTCGCTACCTTCGTCAGACTTCAATTCTTTGTCTTGCCTTTCTATTGTCGCATTTTATTGTTCCTCCTTCTCCTCCACGCCTCCATCTTTTACGTCTTCTTACGGGAAGACTTTAACTAATTCAACCCAAGTAAACTCAAATAAATTCGGTGTTTTCAGGTGATGGTTCTTCCTCGTTGGGTTTATCTTCTCCGCTTCATCCTACCGCCCTGTCTCCTCTTCCTCCTCATTCCTTCTTCTTTTCTGGACCACCTCGACTGGTTGAAATTCTTGGCCGGCCACCAGAAAACTTTACCACCTACGGGATTCTTTGCCCGTTATTACCAACGACGACGAGATCCTCGTCTGTGCTCGCATGGCCGACTTTGATCGCGACGATTAGACATAATACGAAACTATAAGTTGCAGAATGTGTGAAAATGATATATAGCGCAACAAGCCCGCCGAGACATAAATAAGTTTGAGAAAAAAAATGCTTTCCAACTTTCTTAGCTGGCGCAATATACGATAAAATTGGACGTGTGTGTTGCTAGTATATACACAGGCATGTGGGAAAGCAAACGACACATCGGGAAGCGAGGGACACTTGCCGTCTGGAATTATCTTGAAAAAAAATCAGTAAGGTAGGCGCGCGCACAAACAGACATACCGGAAACTTTTAGCGATAGGTGTCGGACTCTGCTTGAGTCAAAACGTGCAATCAGATCCTATGTCCACACTGATAGAGACGCAGAGCGAGAGAAGAAGTGCCAGTTTGAATCGCGGCAACGCGTGCGCGCGCGTGTGTGTGTGTGTGTATGTGAGAGAGAGAGAGGCCGGAACGTTCAGAGGTAATCGCGATATTTTTTATTCCGCGAGCGAGTTTTTTCACAGTTCTCGCCTCCAAAGTCGGAGAAAATTACGAGAATATCTTGAATCCGACGTCTCTATAACTCAAGCGGCTGTCGCGATCATTGGGGTCATCAGTCGTAACACAAATGCTAGACTCACGATTGTTTTTTTTCCGGCTCTTTTTAAATTATGAGCAACCAGACTAATGTCACTTTTAGTCGGTTCTCTCAATCTTGTTTGCTACAGGAAAAAGAGAGACACAAAGAAATTGTCAAAATCCCATCTCGGTGCGCGAGCTTGGCTTGTTTATCAATTTCCAGCCAGTGCAATCGTGGACGTATTCCAGATTCGATCGTCATTTCTTTGATTCTTTTTTTCAACCAATATCGCTTCACCGTGAACGTTGCCAATTAAAAAAAGGTTATATTCCCGCTCTCTCTCCCTAGCTCTCTCGCGTTCATATTCCGTGAGAAAAGGATGGAGAAACAGCCGATACAGAACGAAAGACAAAGAGAAAGAGTGAGGGGGGGGGGCGATTGCGTTGCACACGCACGACCCTGATTATCGTCGCATGGTACGTCCGCAGCGTTCCAGTTCCATACGAATCGGTTCAGTCTCTTTTCTTTCTTTAAACCATGCGGAAAGCCGACACAAGGTATCACGTTAAGGTATGTCTCCATTTGCAGCAGCGGCAATTGCTCCTTGTTGGTTACAATGCCAACCCAAACCCAAACAACCCTCATAAAGGACAGAAATACTTTCATTTTATGACGAAAAGCATTATTATTTGAGCACCGATCCATTTATTCCTAGAATTAACCCAACAAATGATTAAATCACCATCCTTTGGTCTAGAATAGTCTCCTAGAGCGTTTGTTTCTGATACGTAAAATCGATCTTTCCAGCACTAAATAGGAACCCGAGTAGACGAATCTCTTCATTATTTAACGAGGAAGAGAATGGTTGGCGGCGAAGTCAGATCGACCCAACATTCAGTACATGTTACATCTGTTTAAAGGCTGACCACCGAAATGCTGATCGAGTTTAGGAATGCCGTACAGGCTTGTAGGGGGTTTTTACCTGAATCTCGTATAGCTATAGATCCTCGAGTTTTTTCTCGTATCTCAATTGACAACGAATTTCGACATCGTGACTATCCATGTAGGTTTCGCCGATCGAACCGTAACGGCCAATACTCGGACCAATGTTGGCGGGACGATAATCGATTACCCAATTGTACGCCAATGCTCAGCTGAGTATTGACTAGCCAACATTGGTTCGCTGATAAGAGGCCGATGTTTGGCGAAGTATAGACTCGCCAATCATGTTTTTGCCGATACGCGCTTCGGCAAAATATAAACTCGCTGATCATTGGCTTGTCGATAGGAGGCCGATGGTTGCTGATGTACAGACTCGCCAACGTTGGTTGCGCCGATATGAGGCCAATGTTCAGCCGAGCAACGCATGATCGAACCGCAAGTCGTATATTGACGATTCATTGTTACGCGTCGAAGTCATTGAGAGACGAGATAAATACTTTGTACGAGTCTATTGAACATTACTCTTAACAAATATAATACCAAATCAATGCACTCATTGTTGGCCGTTTCTCGAACGAGCTCATAAACGATGCTCTGCCGATTTTTATAAATCATTCTACACTGACCGAAAAATTCTATTCATATTAACTCACCGCGTCTATTTAATTTTTTTTATTTGAATTAACTAGATGTTTCGTGGAATCAAAATTTTCCTATTGCATTCCATTATTGGAATTATTCATTTTAAATATATTTATTTATTCAAATTAAAATCTATTTAATATCGTCTAATTACTAAATATTTTATTTAATCCTAATAAATCTGGGATTCGGTTTCATCTGTTCAAAAAACAATTTAGTTGAATACACTAAATGGATATATTTTATTTGTTGACATTTAAATTAAATAGAATTTTCGTAGAGTCAACCATTCTTCTATTTGATTGAACTAATGGTCTTTCTTTATTGCAACACACATATCAAAGGGGTGTGGGGGTAGAGAGGGTGAAAAGAGAGGAATTATATGTGTGTGTGTGTGTGTGTGTGTGTGTGTGTGTGTGTGTGTGTGTGTGTGTGTGTGTGTGTGGGTGTGGGTGTGTGTGTGTGTGTGCGTGCGTGTGTGCGTGTGTGCGTGTGTGCGTGTGTGCGTGCGTGCGTGCGTGCGTGTGTGTGTGTGTGTGTGTGTGTGTGTGTGTGTGTGTGTGTGTGTGTGTGTGTGTGTGTGTGTGTGTGTGTGTGTGTGTGTGTGTGTGTGTGTGTGTGTGTACATTGTATATAGGTCATGTTTGAAAATTCTATAACTATTTGATATAGTTTATTTGATACAAATAATGATAAGATCCCATTTGGTCTCTTATGCTATATCTGCGACCCAAATATTACAAGCCCTCGGTAGCATAGGGGCAGCGTTCGTAGCTATGAGTAGGTAGGTTCAAGGTTCGAGTCCCATATAGGTGAAATATTTTCTTCGAACTAATCATTTAAAAGGCCAGGTAATGACGAATTACAATAGAAAATTAATGGATTTTTTTTTATCGTGTAGGGCTAATTTTGGTTATCTATATCGGGTCAGAATTATTCGCCAAGACTCGGTCGATAATCGGACCAAGCTCGAGTGCCAATGACGGGAAACTTAACGGAGACTTATCGTTGGCCGATTCTCGAATATCGAGCCACACTTATCATCCGAGGCTCGGTCGATGATCGGGCCAAGCTCCAGTGCCGAAGTTGGCAAGCTCGGCGTCGAACATCGGCCAACCATTGGCCACTACCGATCACCCTACATGGGTAGTAACGTCGTGGCTGCAGCGTGTTGCAAACGATAAGGCATCTTCATAAACGGTCCCCGCTGTGTCTCGGCCGTCTCGTTTCGACCCCGACCCCATTTGTCATCTACGCGTAGATGGCTGCCATACGTCAAAAAATGACCTTGCCACGGTTAGTCTGAGACCCCCCCGATCATTCAGAATAACGTGTCGGAAGGTGGAGAACACTGGGTTGTGGTTGATCACGCAACGGGACAGTAGGCAAGCCCGCACCTCTGATGGTCCTTTCGAGGAATCTCCCCGAGTCGAAATTTTCAGCCTATTTTGCCCCTCCAGATCCTCACAGTGGTAGGAGATAAAAGCAGTGAAGTAGCTTCGCATTCAATATAAAATGAGCTCCTACTTAACGCCTATAGCGGGAACAAATTTCCTTTTTCTCCACTTACAGGCGCTAAGGAGGACGTCGAATGGCACACATATACACGCCCGCGTATACACTTTATTACGTATATAGAGATACATATGCCTGAACACGCGCATGCGTAGATACACGTATACACCCGACACATACATGCTTAAGCACGCAAGATCCATTTCTTCCACTTTGGAGAGTTGCTGGAACTGCAGGGGGAAGTTTGAGGCGAATGCGAAAGGTTCGCTGGGCGGAGATAATGGAAAGGCCATTGGAAAAGTAGGCCTCTACGGCGAACGCGCGGTCCTACCTAGTCCAACGCATGACGGTTACTGAAAACTATCAAACCCGCTCTTTCGAATGCGACCATCCCCGCTCTCGTTTCTTCGAAACAGCCAAATGCACGATGGGTCCAAACGCAATCAAAAAAAGAGCTGCAACAACTTCAGCTAGGTTAGGTAGGAGTATACGGGCCTATGCAGGAGGTAAGCAGCAAAGAAAGAACATGGCGATCCATAGTAGGACTTCTAGCAGTAAACAGACTCAAGTGAGGCTGATATAGGATCAAAGCCTTTAAAATAGGCTGAAAATTTCGACTCGGGTCAAGTGGCACTTTTTCCCTTGGACATGCCAGAAGGAATTTACTAGCAGGCCGCTCATCTTGGATTCCCCGCTTGCTACAGGAGGCCTGCGTGAGCATGACAACTAAGTAGAAAACACAAAAAAATGGCACGATTCTGCTCCAGGACGCTGCGGCAAGGTTCTTGGGCAATGAGCGATAGAAAAGCTCGTGAGGAATTTCAACTTGTGTGATGATCCTCTGAGTTAGGAAGTGCGAAAAGAACGTCCTGATTGTCGTAAGTGGCGTGCGGCGAGCGCCACACCATTGTCCCGAGGCTCTCTCGCAGCAAAATAAGACAGAAATAAAAATAATGTGAAGCACCAGGAAAGAGGAACAAAAAATAGAGACAGAGTAGAGAAAATAATGGCGGTTGAACGATCTTGATTCGTATCCTTGGCTGGAATTTTTCGCAGCCTTTCCTCTTCTGGGAAGCCGATTGTCAGATTAAATCTGTGGAACTCGCGCTGAGTAAGCGTGAGAGAGAGAAAGAGAGAGAGAGAGAGAGCCGCCAAAGCGATGCATTATTCATTCGCGAGCGCGTTCCTCGCCGTTTCCACGACCGGGTTCCCTCCGTAAACGTGTCACATCTCTGTTGTAAAACAGTACGGCACGAGAGAGTGCACGGCCCTCATCGTCGGTTCCAGTTGAGGGCAACAACTCGCAACCAATAGAGACTGTCTCCCATCGAGGCACAGGAGGGACGAAAATGTACATTATCAATGGACGCTCGAAATGCTTCTAGGTGAGGCTTCCATGACCATCTTGATCACTACGAACATTTGTAACTTCTGGGTGGGTCAGAGGCGGGATTTTTAAGCATTATCCTGTTGCTGATCATATATTAGGGCGCGACCGAAGAAATGTTCCATTATCTTAGGGACTTCTGCTTCTGATTTTAGGCTCACCCAATAGCGACCCCAATATATGTATATGGTTTCAGATTTCTGTACCAAGCAACCGACTGTATTTTAATTGGTCGGCTGATAACTTAGCAAATTGTGGCAATTTCCCACCAAAACAAAGCTTTGTATATGGGGAGGTAAAACCTCCAAGACCGCCGTGTGCCATCAATAGGATTGACCGGGAAACTTCCATCTTCTTTGAGGTTATGTGGATATCTTTAGATTTCGTGGTACAAGTTTCTCAATGCGAATACCATTGTGGGTAAGCTGGAGTTTGCGTCTTGGCGAAGTGAACATGGCGTGTCCTTCAGTCACCTCGGAACGTTCGGTCGGATCTGCTTGGGAAAAGTGGTCATATATCTGATAGCAATCGTATATGTCTTTTGATTCGCGTACTGATCGTCAACCCGGTTTCTTTTATGCACGATCGTGACCACGAGCTAAAGGAGATGTATGCCATGTATACTTCTGTCGCACGCTCAATACTAGGTTCTTTATGGGAAGTGGCCAGAACAATCACACGGCCCCTATATGTGGTCGGATATTATTTTCGCAAGGTACCTTTTGGGCTATGGCACGTGAAAGTTACAATATTAGCATTATTCAAACTGCACCACGTGCAACTTTCATGTATCGTAACTTGTAAAGTGTTTAATCAAAAAGTACTTATAAATAGTGATTTGAAATGCTCTCGAGGTAAGTTACCATGATATATGACTTAGGTAACATGAATAATGAAGACACCAACTTTTCGTCCATTCTTTAGGAATCGAAGAAAAACACTTTTTTTACGTCTCATTGCAATTGTGAAAGCAGCAAACGGATAGAGTCGCGAACGAGCTGTGGCTGGAGGGGTGTCGCCGCTGAAGACGAAGCGGACAACGAAAAAAGAGGAACCGCCGATTAGCCCTTAAGAATGGCGCCAATTGCAACGATTTCTACGAATAAAACATTGGCTAATTAAGCCATGCGCGCTAGCACTGATTACAATCTCCATGCAATAATTGAACGCGAGCAGGAGACCGCGAGCACGCGTTTTCTTCCTCGATGATGCGATCGTCTTGATCATCGTCGTCCTCGTCGTCATACGTACGTATACGTATACATACGGCGGCTTGGGAATATATCGAATGGAATAATTACTATCAACATCATTGTTGTGTGGGTTTGTGCATCCCCCATAGCTCTCTCGCTTTCTTATACGCGATAATAAAACGAAATCTTGCAAGGGCAGCTCGTGACACGTTGATGAAGGAATATATATACATATATGAGTATACATGTGGAAGTCGAAGATCGGAGACTTCAGAGTTGGCGAGTCAAGTAACGCATTCTATATGTATATATATATATACCATTCTCTTCCAGATAGGCATTACATGAAATCCGCACCGGTCATCGCATGTCTCGAGATCATATCTTCTAGAATTTTTCATCAATCTCTGTCAGATCCCCGAGGGGAAGTTTTGGCACAGCAATTTATAACGCGTGTGTATACATATATGGGTGATTCTCCTGAAATGATCATTTTGCAGGAGGACAACATTTATAAAGAAGAATATTTTATTTTTCATTTAATACTTGCAATTGATTTCAGTTATAATTGATCTAATATAATTCCCTATGGAGCACACTGATTTTTCAGTTTTGAGAGATTTATCATGATCAAAAGACATAGAAGGGCCAGAGGAACGATATACACCTTTTCCTATGAAGTTTTTATTGGTCCATTAATGTATTTCCTCCTTTTTCTTTGAATATTGATCTCGTTCTTTTTGTTTCAACTTCTCTCTTCCTACAGGATCCTGTTTGAGCCTATCAATAGCAGCACGGCAATAACCTGGGAGAATCATTCTCATGTAATCCCATGCATATGCACACGTGCGTAACCAAAATGGTGTCATTCCTCTGGTGCATCTATCATGCCTCTGGATTGCACGTCTCGGGAGGAACCCAGATGAATGATGTACCGGAACCCGGTACATCATTCCCCGGATTCCTCATTCATGAACCCGGATTACGTGTCCTAAAGTTCCACTTGAACACGTAAAGAGTAACTTATTTAATTGAAAAATTATACAGTTGAGAATAACCAGGGGAGTGACCCCCTTGCCTGTGCCACCTCCTCATCACACACAAGGTCTGTAGAAAAAAGAAAGAAGGCACTGCTCAGACGAGCATGATCAGCTAATGGCACCCGCACACAATATATGAGCTGATTTACAGCTTTCAAGAGCAATGATTGAGAAAAACGGTAACAAAACTTCGTTATTTATTGTGAGATACTTGTGCTTAGTTTTTTTTCCAAGGAGGAATTAAATACATGTTCAATAGGTTCGAGGAATGTTTTTTTCTTTTTAAAAATTGTTATCACCTCTTCAGCTTGCTACTGTATATAAAGTCTGGAACGTTGTACTCCAGATAAATGAATTATATACACAAAATCCAGAAAAAAGAAGAAAAAGATTATGTAAAAATCTGTTTTGTAGGGAGATTTCAAAATATTTCAAACTGTTGAATTAAAAAAAAATTACAAAGTAATTAAATAGCATCTGTGAAAAATGTCAGATTAAATTACTAGACCGTCACTGGAAGCTTTATATTGAGATAGCATATTCGTTTACGTCGTTTTTCTACCATTTTTCGTACTTCTATGGCGACACCCGGCGGCTGCGCATTGTTTTTGTTTCGAAAAATGTATCGCGCCATCTTTGACTCATTGGCGTTTCGTTTTCCGTCAAAGCAGCTTGTCTTCGCAACAGCTCCGTCTCTGTGACCATTGCGAATTATTAAAATAATACTCATAGTAAAATAAAGTGAAGTAGAAATTGCGTAAGCCAATTTCTCTTCCTTAAAATACTGGTAGTAATTGAAAGTGATAATTCGTGGGGAGAAGACCTGTAAGTACCCTTTAAATATCACATATTTAGTACTTGATCATACTTTCAAACGGTTTTTCCGTTCGGATCTCGTACAATGCTCAAAATTTTACCAATTTATTTTTGTACATGATTTAGGGTCAATTCTAGTATCCATATAATTGAATTCACACGCTTTTCGAAAAAGTCATGGATGCTAATAAGCCCACCTCGGCTGCCGAGCCGAAAGATGTGGCCAACCCGAGCAAAAAGACTCGCAAACGCGCTAAAAGCCGCTCAAGCAGCAGCAGCAGCTCGTCAAACTCGTCACCTCCGAGCGAAGGAAGTGCTGACAATAAGCGACATCGCAGCCACCGCCATAAGAAGAAGAAGCGTGCTAGAGGTCCCCGTCCGGACCCTAGGATGAACAAACTAGTACACGACATGAATAAGCTCCGAAACATAGTTACTAATTTCATCACCAATCAATCGGGTAGTATGAACGTAGCTGGCCACGATGATGTGTCAATTAGTTCTGGTGTTAGTGGAGACCTATACGAACACCAACACATCACTGACAAAGAATGTCCTGGTGACAAATGTGAGAACTCGATTCGTAACTTCACCTTTGATATCGAGACAAAGCTAAAGGAACCAACTGTTCAGAAAAATCCCGAGAGCTTTTTAAAAATGCTGCTCGAGGTTGAGCGTTTAGGTAATACTTCCTGGTCAGAAGTAAGATATGCTGATACACAAAAGACGCACAAGCATACTCCAGGTTTCATAGATTTGGAAACAAACGAAGAGGTGAAAACATATGATACCGTATCTCACCTGGCTCATGCTGACAGATTATATGCAGCTATAACCTACTGTATACTCAAACAAAAAGAAATCTTGCAGGGAGGTATCCGTAACCTGCTTTCTTGGGCAAGATATACAGAAGATAATTTCGACAATTTAAGCGGTAAAGTTGAAGAGTTGTTTCAGAAAGGTGATTTGCAGAAGGTGTCTTCGAACATGTTACAATTAGTTTGCGGCCACCGAGCCGAATACATTGAAATGCGCCGAAAGACCATTACAAGTCAGGTTCGAGACCCGCTGGTTAAAGTTTCACTAAATAGAATACCCCCGTCTCCTACTTACATATTTGAGTTAGAATCTTTCACAGCTACATTGGAAAAAGCTCGAGGGGTTCGCAAAGCTTTTTGGCCTCCAAAAAATGATCGATTTTTTCAAGGCAAATCCAATCAATCCAACATCCGCTCCTCGCAGGGGCAGAGCATACGGAAACCAACATTTCCACCGCGAGGAACTCAAAGTACTTCTCAGGAACCGGGCTGCTTAATATGAAAGCCATCAGCCAAATAGAAGGGGTTCATTCCACAACCGAAGCTCACGGCCCGATCGTGGAAGTAACCACGGACGTTCAAATGCTTCGAGAGGTTCACGAAAAAGACATATACAATGACTCGAAGCGTTTTCAAGCAGATCAATTAGCGCACTTCATCCCATTCTTTCAAAAGCCCCCGCTTGTTCATCCAAATGTAAACATCGACCTCTTTCAGACTCCTGTCTCGAAGGAAATGTCTCCAATTGTACACAAAATGAAAGTACAGGGCATTCTCAAAATAGCTCAACCCTCGCCAAGCTTCATATCCCCTTTGTTTCTGGTACCAAAATCCGAAGGGACTCTCCGTCCCATATTCAACCTCAAACAACTATGTATTGACCGAACCCTTTCACTGTATCAACATGTATCGTATTCCGGATTTTCTGCAACCACAGGACTGGATGTGCAAGATAGATCTATCTCAAGCATACTTTCATTTTAAAATGGCAAAGTCACACAGGCGCTTCCTACGCCTTGTATACAATCGAGAATTGTTAGAGATGACTTGCCTCCCATTCCGATTAAGCACAGCACGCAAAACTTTTTCCATACTTACAAATTGCGTAGCTCAAACATTACGAGAAAGATGGAATCTAAGAATTGTCGTGTACCTCGACGATTACTTGATAGTACATCAAAATTCAGACACACTTCGCGAGCATATCAAACTCGATATTCAAACACTGGAGAACCTTGGTTGGAAAATAAATTTCGCGGTATCAGTGCTCAGTCCTCAAAAAAGCATAATTTATTTAGGGATACTGTGGAGACTCTGGGACAATTCAAAATCTCTGACACGAGAAAAGTCGATTGCAATACTCAAACAAGTAAATAAATCATGTTCTCGAACAAAGAAAAGTAACCCTAAAGGAATTACAAAGAATAGTAGGACTTCTGAACTTTGCCCGTTTTTTGTTCCTCGAGGACGACTCAATCACCTACAGTTGATAATGTTCATGAATTCACTACCAAACCTATCATCGAAAATCTTTCCACTGCCAGAAGCGCTTTCAAAGAACTACTTTGTTGGGGTCAACATTGTCAATTGTTAACACTACTACATTACCCCCCTCCGACAAACTTCCTTGCAACAGATGCTTCAGATCAAGCTTGGGGAGCACAACTGAACGATCTGGCTCTCTCAGGCACTTGGTCGCGAGCAGAACAAACCCTACACCGCAATCAAAAAGAGATGCTGGCTATACTGCGTGCCCTTCAGAGCGAAGCACAGGCACTGCGTCAAATCTCGATCCTCATACAATGCGACAACAGGACTGCAGTCGCTTATCTACGGAAAGAAGGAGGGACGAAATCAGTACCCCTGATGAAAATAACTTGTCAAATTTCAAATTCGCTAGAGCAGTACCAAATACACTTCAGCATACACTATATCCCAAAAAAGTGCAAGAATCATGCCGATCACTTGTCACGGCATCGCTAACCTCCAGAGTGGCAACTTCTACCGACCTGTGTGGACAAAGTTGTTGCAAAGTGGGGAACCCTAATGATAGATTTGTTTGCCTCGGAGACCGCGCATGTTGTCTGCAATTATGTGTCTCGAAACCTGAAAGATCGTCAAGCCCTATTTCACAACGCGTTCAGTGCTCCATGGACTACCAGCTCGCGTGGGTTTTTCCACCACCATTCTTAATCCCCAAAGTTCTGACACCTAAATCAATCAACGGAAGTATATCTGATAGTAGTACCTTGATGGAAAATGGTATTTTGGCGCGCGGACTTCAAAGCCCGAGCGCTGTCAGCACCATTAACCTAGAAAAAACTACAGTAACATCTAGTCGACACGTCGACGGGACTCCCACCTCCGAGGGTCGAGAACAACGTTCTCGAGGTGTGGAAATGTGGGGGCAGTCACATCCAATCACCTGAGTCCTCATGTTTTGGTAAGGCATGTTCCAAAGTCAATTGTTTCGAGAAATCGAATCAAAAATAAAATTCCGGTCCCTTGTATCGTGGGGTAACGGTACGAGATATGAAAAAACTTCAAATTGCAACAATGTTTACTTTTCGTGTACTATACACTGGAAATGAGAACGATGCAGATAGCAACAAATTTCATTTTGTTTTTAGTTTTAAGGCTTTCACGGCTCTTTATGTAATGAGAAGAGTATGTGGCTTCCGGATGGAGGCCGTGTTGAGGATCAGCGTTATGCCGACGTTTCGCAAACGTTACAGTCTGCATCATCAGGGCTGAGAGCTCCGATACTGAAGCTCTCGTGTCTCAGGTATTCCTTATATAGTTGCAGTCATCGTTCTGGATCGCTGCATCAGCCAATCAGATGTTTTAATTGATCAGCTGGTCAATTAAAAAACCGGGAGGACGGTGTGCCAAATAGGATTGACGTGATATCCTCCATCTCTGTTTAGATTGTCCGGATGTTTTCGGATTTCCAAGCCTTCTCGGTGTTTCCTGGAAAAATAACTGTTTGATGGGGCCCGGCTTTGGGCTTTGTCGAACTGGATGGCATGACCAGTCTCCATCCAATGTTCGGCCAGCGCTGATTGTGTAATATGGCCATATTTGATACACCGTTGATGTTCTTTGATCCGTGTACTGATCTTCCTCCCGGTTTCTCCTATGTACACTTTACCGCATGAGCAGGGTATCTTGTATACTCCTGGTGCACTTAATGGTGGTCTTTGGTCTTTTGCACTCGGAATCACTTGTGCTAGTTTCTTCTGAGGTTTGAAGATGACTCGCACGTTATGTTTTCCAAGGACCCTCCCTATGCGATCGGTTATGCCCTGAAGGTATGGAAGGGAAGTTGTTGCGGTTATTTGTACTTCATTCTCCCTATCAGGTGCTGTAACCGTTTTCGGATCAGCTATTTTTCTTTTTAGATTTTTGATCGTTCTTTCGATGTTGCCTGGCTTGTAGCCATTGTCTCCTAAAGCTTTTCGTAGGTGTTCTAGTTCAACCTCCAAGGAGTCTGGTTCGGAGATCGCTAGAGCTCTGTAGACCAGAGAGCTTATGACCGACTGTTTTTGGGAAGGGTGGTGATGGGACGTAGCATGGAGGTATCTATCCGTATGCGTTGGCTTCCGGTAAACTTTATGGCCCAAAGTGCCATCGCTTTTCCGTTGCACCAGTACATCCAGAAAAGGGATTTGATTTTCCTGTTCTATCTCCATGGTGAATTGAATATTGGGGTGCTGGGAGTTGAGGAAGGTTAAGAAATGATTGAGGTTTTCGTTGCCGTGACTCCAAATGACGAAGGTGTCATCGACATATCGGAACCAGGTGGAGGGCTTGAGGGAAGCTTCTTGCAGAATTCTCTTCTCGAAGTTCTCCATAAAGATGTTGGCGATGATAGGAGAAATAGGGGAACCCATGGCTGCGCCTGAAGTTTGTTCATAAAATTGGGGTTGAAATTGGAAATATGTAGAGTTTAGGCAATGTTCTATGAGGGGCAGTAGGTTAGGGGCAACTTTTTTGGAATTTTTAACTATGCTTAGGGTTTCATTGGTTGGGACGTTTGTAAACAGGGATACAACATCGAAACTCACTAAAATGTCTTCTGGTTGTACCTTGATAGTCTGGATCTTGTTCACAAAATCCCGAGAGTTTTGGATATGGGAGTTGTTGAGGCCTACGAGTTCCTGCAAAGGTTTGCAGAGAAAACGTGCCAAATGATATGTAGGACTGCCTATGTTGCTAACAATGGGCCTAAGTGGGATGTTGTTTTTGTGTATTTTTGGCAAACCGTAAAGCCTGGGTGGTAGGGATTCCTTGGGTGTTAGGGCTTTGGTTAGGTTTTCTGATAGACCAGCCTTCTTTAGAAGAGACACGAGAGCTTCAGTATCGGAGCTCTCAGCCCTGATGATGCAGACTGTAACGTTTGCGAAACGTCGGCACAACGCTGATCCTCAACACGGCCTCCATCCGGAAGCCACATACTCTTCTCATTACATAAAGAGCCGTGAAAGCCTTAAAACTAAAATCAGACGCCTACACCGAGAGGCTATTTTGGGTTCTGTTAACACCTTTTCCAAACTCAGGAAAACTCTGCACATCCAACTGTGGTCGTTAACATTCCTAAAAAGGTGCCGCGACCATCAAGTGGTACCAAAATGTTTTCAATTGAAAAACCCC
Source organism: Ophion obscuratus (assembly GCA_964007375.1). Taxonomy (NCBI): domain Eukaryota; kingdom Metazoa; phylum Arthropoda; class Insecta; order Hymenoptera; family Ichneumonidae; genus Ophion; species Ophion obscuratus. The sequence goes on from OZ023314.1 coordinate 52,658,386, forward strand.
TTTCCATCAAAACAAGCCAAAACTATCCTCCACCAGGCCTCGCTGAGACTGGTGAAAGAGAGAATATCTGTCACCAAAAAGCTTTTGGACCAAAATTCCCAAAAACTCCTTAGACTTCACCTACGTCTATCTGACTCTTTGGAACCACAGCTGTGGGAAGATCTTGACCGTGTCACTCACGAACAAGCCCTCCACTGTGCAGACCTAAGATCCAAGAATCAAATAGAAAAACTCAGGAAACTATGTCCGCAATCAAAGCAGCCCATCCTAACCCACACAGTTAAAAACCTAAGTAACCACACACTCTCCGCAGCTGAAACATCAGTCCTCGCAAAAGGGCACAATTTCGCCATTACACCAACAGAAATTCCAACCAGAGAAATCATCAGCCAGGTGGAAACGGCCATCTATCGTCTCCCACTGGATACTGGCAACGACATCAGGAAACGGATAAGCAATATTCTACACAAGGCAAAACCTCCGCAGCAGAATATCACGAAGGAAGAACACCTTGCTCTTCACAATTTGAAGAAAAACAAGGACATCTTAATACTACCAGCTGACAAAGGGAATGCAACTGTCATCATGGATAAAACGGACTACTGCAGTAAAATTTTGAACCTGCTCGAGGACACCAACACGTAAAAGAAATTATCACGTAACCCCACATCGAGTGTAGAAAAGAAAACAACAACACTTCTAAAGAAGGCTGGTCTATCAGAAAACCTAACCAAAGCCCTAACACCCAAGGAATCCCTACCACCCAGGCTTTATGGTTTGCCAAAAATACACAAAAACAACATCCCACTTAGGCCCATTGTTAGCAACATAGGCAGTCCTACATATCATTTGGCACGTTTTCTCTGCAAACCTTTGCAGGAACTCGTAGGCCTCAACAACTCCCATATCCAAAACTCTCGGGATTTTGTGAACAAGATCCAGACTATCAAGGTACAACCAGAAGACATTTTAGTGAGTTTCGATGTTGTATCCCTGTTTACAAACGTCCCAACCAATGAAATCCTAAGCATAGTTAAAAATTCCAAAAAAGTTGCCCCTAACCTACTACCCCTCATGAACATTGCCTAAACTCTACATATTTCCAATTTCAATCCCAATTTTATGAACAAACTTCAGGCGCAGCCATGGGTTCCCCTATGTCTCCTATCATCGCCAACATCTTTATGGAGAACTTCGAGAACAGAATTCTGCAAGAAGCTTCCCTCAAGCCCTCCACCTGGTTCCGATATGTCGATGACACCTTCGTCATTTGGAGTCACGGCAAAGAAAACCTCAATCATTTCTTAACCTTCCTCAACTCCCAGCACCCCAATATTCAATTCACCATGGAGATAGAACAGGAAAATCAAATCCCTTTTCTGGATGTACTGGTGCAACGGAAAAGCGATGGCACTTTGGGCCATAAAGTTTACCGGAAGCCAACGCATACGTATAGATACCTCCATACTACGTCCCATCACCACCCTTCCCAAAAACAGTCGGTCATAAGCTCTCTGGTCTACAGAGCTCTAGCGATCTCCGAACCAGACTCCTTGGAGGTTGAACTAGAACACCTACGAAAAGCTTTAGGAGACAATGGCTACAAGCCAGGCAACATCGAAAGAACGATCAAAAATCTAAAAAGAAAAATAGCTGATCCGAAAACGGTTACAGCACCTGATAGGGAGAATGAAGTACAAATAACCGCAACAACTTCCCTTCCATACCTTCAGGGCATAACCGATCGCATAGGGAGGGTCCTTGGAAAACATAACGTGCGAGTCATCTTCAAACCTCAGAAGAAACTAGCACAAGTGATTCCGAGTGCAAAAGACCAAAGACCACCATTAAGTGCACCAGGAGTATACAAGATACCCTGCTCATGCGGTAAAGTGTACATAGGAGAAACCGGGAGGAAGATCAGTACACGGATCAAAGAACATCAACGGTGTATCAAATATGGCCATATTACACAATCAGCGCTGGCCGAACATTGGATGGAGACTGGTCATGCCATCCAGTTCGACAAAGCCCAAAGCCTGGCCCCATCAAACAGCTATTTTTCCAGAAAACACCGAGAAGGCTTGTAAATCCGAAAACATCCGGACAATCTAAACAGAGATGGAGGATATCACGTCAATCCTATTTGGCACACCGTCCTCCCGGTTTTTTAATTGACCAGCTGATCAATTAAAACATCTGATTGGCTGGTGCAGCGATCCAGAACGATGACTGCAACTATATAAGGAATACCTGAGACACGAGAGCTTCATTTTGTTTATTGCAAAAATGCAATTTTTTCAACCGTATCGCTGAGAATTTTTAATCGATTGGGATGTAAATTTGCATACATGTAGAGAATAGAAAAGTGCGGATACGGATTTTTTCTTTTTCCGACATCTCACAATTAAGGGGTTGAAACTGCCCGTAAGATTTTTTGCCGACAGCATCGTATAATCAGCTAGCCTTTTGGCATTTCGGTCTAAATTTACGTCAATATATGTTCGTGTTATGACGCAATTGCATATTCGTAACATTCCAGCCACACTCCCCCACCCCCCGCCCAACGGCCCCCCTCTCGAAAGGCAAACGTTCAATGTTCTTATCGTGCGGCATGGACGAAAATTTGTAGAAATAAAAATGGGTTACTAAGAAAGTACAATCAGTCAAAATAGTCGATACACATTTTCTCGTTTTCGAAATAAAAAATAAAGTTCGAAGGGAAAAAATGTTGTATTCTTCGACTACTAGACGTTCATTATGATAATGATGAGTACAGCAATAAATGGCGTCTTGTTTATTTCAATAATTCGTGAATTACTTGTGAAAAATCACTCTTCAGTTTTCCACTCATATGGGCAGAGGCAAGGCTCGCAATCACGGACTGACTTCGTGCTTCGGAAAGCAACTGGATTACAATTGTATATTTACGAAGTAATTCCACGCCACTCACCGTATCGAAGGCATTATCTGCAGAGATTACAGCGTTTTTGGGTTGCCGCTGCAACTCATGAACAGAATGATGCAAGCATTTTTGTCAGCTTATAACGCAGCATAATTAAATCTTTATCTTTAACTTTAATTTCACAAACAGCGGAACCAATGAACGAAAGAAATAAATCTTCGCATAGAGCGACTTCGGTGCAAAGAGCGGCTCTCATGATAACCTTGAAATCGCCTTATTAAAGATTAATAGCAGTTCTGGTAATAGCGTGTGTCGTCGTTGTTTTTTTCGTGTGTATTTATCAATTGGGTTTCAAGTCATATAAATTCATCAACGATCATTATTGCTGCAGTTACGACGGAGAAGCCAGCCATACATTTTGAGTTCGAAATACAAATAAAAATGTACGTTAATCCGGTGAATGTTATTCACCTTCTATCCATAGCGATAAGTGTTATGAATTTGCCTCGCACTCCAATCACCGAACAGGAAAAACAGTTCAGTAAGGATCTAGTAAACATAATCATTGAAGCGATGGATCGCACTATGAAAACAGAAGTCGAAACTGGTTTGGATTTTCTGTCCCCAAATGAAATTCATGAAGCAGCCGCAATAGAAGATGACAGTAAAGGAGATTGTCACGGACAACGATACCTAGATCGAAAAATTGATGAAAATGTATGTACCCACGATATAGAAGAATTGAGTTACAAATACAAGTCAAGAGCTGTAGATTACTGGAGATCCGGAGCAAATAGGAATAGAAAGTTATCATCCGTTCAAACGAAATTCAAAAAGGTGAAATCAGAGCCGCATTTGCGCCGGTGGGCCCATAGTATAAATAAGGGTGGCACCTACAAAGAAAAGTTAACAAAGATAGCTCACTACACGTTAAACAATTTTAATGATGCTTTTGTAGAAGAGAAATTGTAGAAATACCAGCCGTAAATTTAGAAGCATCCGCTTCTTGGCTAAGGACATTCAAAAACCAACATGGAATTGTGTCACGCAAGATTACTAAATATGTAACAAAACAACAGTTATTAAACGCTGATCCACTTCAAAACAAAGCTATCGAATTTATAGAAATGGTGGAAGTCAAGATAGCCAACGTTGGGGCTGAAAACACATTTCATTCTGATCAGAGTGGGTTCAATTTAGAGCTACATACAGGCCGTACATTGGCGAAAGAAGGGCAGAAATCCGTTGAGACAGTCGTGCAATCGAAAACATCAACAACACACAGTTATACTATACAGCCTTTGGTTTCTCCGAGTGGTAAGCTTTTGGCACCTATGTTGTTCGTTTTAAATGAACCTACTGGCAAATTTGGTCCGCGAGTGGAACAAACGATGTTCAGAGCCGAATATATATTTCTATTGGCTTCGAAATCTGGAACATTGACCACTAATCATTTCAATCGATGGTTCCAAGAAGTATATATTCTCAATACGGGTCCAAAATCGGTAATACTTCTGAATTGTTGGAGCAGTTAATGTCCAACTGCATTTAAAGAAATGGATATGCAAGGGAAAGATATTAAAGTTTTAACCATTGCAGCAGGTAAATATATTGCACCACTTTCATTAGTTCTGTAGACAATTAGTCCATATGATAATTAGTAATTCCTGTAGGTACGACTGGAAAGATACAGCCCCTTGATGTGTATGGCTTCCGTATATGGAAAAACTTCGTCAAACACTTTTCTGACGCAGTAATACAATTATGACGTCATTCTGCATTTGAGAGACAATGTTGTTAAATTACAATCTTTTACACACAACCAGTTTTCTTCTCTACGGTTTACAAACCTTTTTAAATATGCGTGGCACAAAAGCGGGTAGGAAGAAGAAAGACCCACCCAACTTCGAAAATTCGGTAGAATTTTGCTTTTCATAAAATGTACTGACATGCGATAAATGCGGCGAAGCAGCTATTATCACTTGTGCGTGGTGTAAGAAATCTCTTTTTTTCAAACACTTTTATCATGACTGTCATTATTGTAATAAGTATAATCCATGAAAAAAAAATTTCCTAAATGAGTAAGCGTGAGAACACTTTTCCGATTGTGTTGTAATCTTCAAAGGCAGTACGTGGCGGGGGAGAATTTCTTCGTAAATATACAATTGTAATCCAGTTGCTTCCCGAAGCACGAAGTCAGTCCGTGATTGCGATCCTTGCCTCTACCCATATTAGTGGAAAACTGAAAATTGATTTTTCACAAGTAATTCACGAATTATTGCAATAAACAACACGCCATTTATTGCTGTACTCATCATTATCATCATGAACGTCCAGTAGTCGAAGAATACAACATTTTTTCCTTTCGAACTTTATTTTTATTTCGGTCCATTCACGAGCTATAGAAAGAACGAAGTTTTTAACGGTGCGTTGACCCCTTAAGAGTGTCGTTCTTCCAAAACGAGAAAATTTGTATCGACTATTTTGACTGATTGCACTTTCTTTGTAACCCATTTTTATTTCTACAAATTGTCGTCCATACCGCACGATAAGAACTTTGAACGTTTGGTTTTCGGGAGGGGGACTGTTTGGGGGAGGGGGCGCTTGAATGTTACAAATATGCAATTGCGTCATAACACGAACATATATTAACGTAAATTTAGTCCGAATTGCCATAAGGCTAGCTGATTATACGATGCTCTCGGCAAAAACATCGACGGGCAGTTTCAACCCCTTAATTGTGAGATATGGGAAAAGAAAAAATCCGCATCCGCACTTTTCCATTCTCTACATGTATGCAAATTTCCACCCCAATCGATTAAAAATTCTCGAAGATACGGTTGAAAAAATTGCATTTTTGCAATAAACACATAGAAATTTGTTGCTATTTGCATCGTTTTCATCCCGCATCTATAGTACACGAAAAAATAAACATTGTTGCAATTTGAAGTTTTTTCATATCTCATACCGTTAAAACGTTATCGACGAAAAACGAAAAACACCCCAATTTTCGAGAGTGCTTTTCAACCCTTAAAAATAGGGTTCCGCCGATATAAAAAAAATACGTGTTGCCTATTTTTACCCATTTTACAAGCATGCCAAATTTCATCAAAATCGGAGACAATCGCAACGTTTCCTGGTCAGTCACATTGTGCGCGACAGTGAAGCAAATTTCGTTCCGTTTTTCTACGTGCTCTGCGTTGGCGTTAGCTAATAATATTCAGTGTCCATTGGTGTTATATAGTGACAGAATCCATTCGCTTTATTTTATCTTAACTCTACACGCGTGAGTCTGCGTGCATGGTTGGAAATCGATAGTACTAAAAAATGCCTACAGGACGTAAAAAAGATCCACTTTAGCTGCATTTCACGGAGCTGCAGAGTGACGGAAAAATAATACGTGTGGAGTGCAAGTTTTGGAAGAAGAATTTGGTGGTGCTGATTGCTCGAATGAGCGCGCATTTCACAGCACAGTGTACTGGTTATTTATCTGCAAAGTCAGGTGCATCGACTTCAGGAGGTTGCAGTCATGACGGTAAGCTCGTACAATTGATACGATAAACATAAATGTTGACCTAAATATTACGTTGAACATAATTAATGCAAGACCTCGAACACATAAATTAGATCATCCAGTTACAATCTAATGATAATTACTGAAACGCATTTTTATTAAACTTAAATGTTATAACTAACAAATATATTTTTATTCCTAACGCGTGAAATGTTAGCGTGATTACTATTAATACATCGTATTGAGTCGTTGAGGGCTATTAACAATCTTTGAGGCTCAATATAAGTTTAACTTTTCCTTAACTGTTAGATTGAATCACCAGTAAGGTGAATTTAATTTACTTTTGTATTTTGTTTTTGACAAAAAGATTACATGCATTAAAATTGCTGAAATGAATTCTTTAGTTGATCTATAACAAACTACTGTCAGGCCTTGCAATAATTATGTTACAGGTTGTATAAAACTGTTCCACGACTGGTTAACTGACTGAGTGATATATGCGCCCACGGCCTAAACCGTAAGTCCTAGAGGCCGGAAATGTTGTAGATGCTACTTATATGATGTAGAGGAGCACTAAGAAAGGATTTTCGAAAATTAATCCCAAAGTGGGTAAAATGAGGTGTTAAAGTTTGTATAGAAAAATCTTTTTTCGTGGGTTGATTGACTCGAAACTTAGTTTATGTACTCGTCGAAGTAAATTAAAAAAATATATATTTTGAGTCTAATAAATGCTTACTAGGGTAAAATGGAGTGTTAATGTTAGGGAAGAGCGGCCATTGGGATAAATAGACTTTTTATCGAAAACATTTTATGGTATGCAAAAGAACAATTGTGGAGGTGACAATTAAGTTCAACGATGGGCGGTCTTCTCGCTCAAAGAAATCTCTTCCAAACAACCTTTGAATGGAGAGGAATAACGCAACGGGCTGTGAGCTTTGTTGGGTTACAAAATGTATCCCCCACTCGAAGCCGGAGTCGGTCTACTAGTATAGGTATAATTTTAGGTTCAAAAATAGTTTATTTAAAATTAAAAGTTTTTTCGGGTAATATAATTGGCGTTTTATGCGTTCACACCATAACCAATTTGGTAAAAAAGTATTTATTCAGTTTACTCGCTAAGCATTTTAACCCTAACAGTCAAGTACAAAGATATTACCTGTTATTGGCGTTATGTGGCTGATTCTATTTTACAGATGTCAAAAATTTGGGTGAATTTGCTGACGAGTCGGACGACGTCGAACCCATTGCAAAGAAATCTAAGAAAGAAGTCTCGTCGGTATCAACTATGATGTCACAGTTTGTGGTGATGACGTCAGAAAAAGAAAAGCAATTATGAGAGCACTAAATAGAAATCCGACTGAGGTGATGTGTGATGAGATGAGTGAGTGAGATATACGGATGTAAAAAAAATATTAACTTTAACATCGTTATTTTATAATTGACTAATTCTAGATATGAGGACGAATTATAAATCAGAGAAAATAGCGATTGAGTCAAAATTTTAACAATCTTACTTACAAGGAACATCCCTCAGGTGACACCCTTCGATTTTGTTGAAATTTGGGTTTATTATAAAGCACCGAAAAGTAAGCGATACGTATTTTTTTATCGGAAAAACGGTTTTAACGGGTGAAATCACCCCTTATTTTTTTTGCAATAACACTACAGTGGATTTTTCATTGCTTCGGATTAAAAGAATGTTGGATTTTGTTTCATAAAAATCGGTGGACTCCTTGTGTGTGGCGAGGCTATATTACCCCTAGAGATGCCCTTTTTCATTGGGTGGTTTCACCCCTCGAAACCGTTTTTGCGCCGATTAAAAAAGTACGTATCGCTTACTTTTCGGTGGTTTATAACATATCCAAATTTCAACAAAATCGCAGGGTGTCACTTGAGCGATGTTCCTTGTTAGTACTTTAGTAAACAAGTAAGGAACATTATGTAAATGGCTTCAAATTATTTAACATATTTAATATATAAATAATAATTTAATTGTGATGTCAGCTGTACTTGAGACACCTTATATGGTTTTAAACATGTTTAATTAATATTTTAAACCTGTTTTAACCAGACCAGCACATTGGTTATAATTTTCGCTATAATTTCGTTTCTAAGGACCACCCTTAAATTTAGCTTTTTCAACCCCTCCCAGGGGTTGAAAATTCAAAATGAAATTCTGGGAAAACTTTTGACCGAAAATAAACAGATACGAGTTTGGCGCTGTAAACAAAAATGTAGGTGATGGTTCAAGCAAAAATTGTTCCACGGCGGTGAATTCGTGCGGTCAATTGTTTTCCCAGAATTTTATTTTTTATTTTCAACCCCCGAGAGGGGTTGGAAAAAGCAAAAGTCAAGGGTGGTCCATATAAACGAAAATGTAGCGAAAATTATTCTATACATTTCGTACATTTAAACCATACCCGAAAAATCTATTGTTTTTGAGTTATTCAATAAACAATTTTTTGTTTGGTATTTCAACAATTTTTTTGCGGGTGAAGACATTATTGGAGAGTAAATCAGCAAATACTCGATCGACGCATTTCTTCAAGGGCTACGCCGATTCCATTTGAACAAAAATTGTTCGAATTTATGCTAAGAAGTTATTGAATTAAAACTGATTTTTCCAAATGTCACCCCACTTTTTCACCCCCAAAACGAACTACCGCGACTTCGGTGCTGTGGACAAAACTAAAGCACGGTGCTGACCTCGTAGAAGTTGGAGTTTGGCATCAATGTAAAGTTTGGCTATAATGTAAAGTGATAAAAAATACACTATAGAATAATTGGAAAATAAATTAATTAAGGGGTGAGACACCTTTATTTGAGAGGTCGTTTCCCCCCTCAAAAACATTTTTCCGCACATAAAAAAATACGTGTTTAATAGTTTTCAATGCTTCATCGCATGAATGCCTTTCAACCAAATCGGAGGCGGACAGTTAAGTGATGTGATGACAAACAAAGTTACTTATGGAACCACCCTCGTAGCATACAAAAAACTGCATACTAATAAAAAATTGTCCACGATTTCAAAATAAAGATTCAATCAATATAGACATGATAAATTAATCCATGTGTGCATGCAGCTCGAGCTTTGTGTGAATTACGTAACATAATTTTTCGTGTCATTTACAAAATCAAATAGTTACGGCTGCGCTCGAAAACCGGTTAAAAAACCCTAAATTATTTTTCACCCTATTTGCTCTCGTTATCGAAAAAAATTGGAGGGAGGGAGGGATGGAGTGAGGGGGAGGGGGAGAGAGAGAGAAAGAGAGAGAGATCATCGTGGTGAAGGGGGAAACGCACGAGTCCAGACTTTACTAACGGGAGAGATATTCGTCGCGCTGGAACCGCACGTCATGTCTCCCCGCACTGAAAATATGGATATCAATAAAGTGGAGAACGCGACGGCGGGCGTTGGAGCAACGGCGTCGACACGGAGATTCACGCCCACCTAGTTTTTTGTTTATGTTTCTTTGTGATGTGTCCGTGGTTATTATCTGTTTCTCCTGCTCCTCGCCCCCCCCCCCCTCTTTCCAACCGCTGGCGATGAGATATTTTCATTTTTGCATCTTTCCGCATGTGCAGCTGTGTTCGTACAAACACCGGATATCGCGAGTTACGCGTGTACATTACTATATATATATGCGCGCGGTCACAATACACGGGTCCTGTGGTATTTACCCAGAGAAGAGAGAGAGAGAGAGAGAGAGAGAGAGAGAGAGAGAGAGAGAGAGAGAGAGAGAGATATGCAATATATAAACTTAGTTATGTATAAAATACGGCTACAAGTGCCTTTGTAAAGGCGTGGGAGCGCTTGTCTCGGTGTGTGTCTCTGCTCGTCACGTTTGTAGCAGCCTCTTCAGCGTTCCCTTTTTCGACTTCTGGTACGACGCGCAATGATAATAACATCCGCCCTCCCGTGTGCCTCCTGTCGCCTCGTCCTATTACTCCATCGGGTACATAATTTCGACTTTTTATGTGGCGACCCGCACGTGCTTCTTTGGAAACTTCATTCTTCGAATAACGAGCATGCGTCCGCGCGACAAGCAACGCGATAAAATTGTTTCAATGAGACGCCTGGCGCGAGCCGGAATGTACCAGTGAAATCATGTAACGTACACGCAGATCGTATTTTGCTGAAGTTCGCTCCAACTAACACCAAACCGGTCCAGCTACACCTATGTGTAAGACACTTCAGGTAAGGTTCGAAACAACCCCAACCTCCGATCGATCTGAAATTTTGCTGAAGCCTTCCTTTCGATGTTTCTAAACAATCCCTAAAGGGATATTCGGCAACTCGCAATAGTTGTCGAGAAAATGATTTTTTTTTCTAACGCGTGTCAACTATATGTATATCTGCTACGTCTTCGTTCATACCTATAAATAGATAATAGGGCTATTTCAGTATTGCCTTATTTCGTGTCTACATAAATGCGGCCTAATCGAGGCGCAATCAGGATGCCCATAATACGGGTTACCCATATCACACCCTGATCACGACCTGAGCCAGGTCAGGCAGACCTTAAGTAATTTCTACTGCGGATCTTCTCGCTGCCTAGGAAATAACAACCAAAGATTGACTCTGCGTCTGCGTCAAACCCCAAAACTGCTGCTAGTTAGCAGCTTACTAGAAGAGCGCTGTTGTTCAAAACCGATAAATCATAATCTCAAAGTTCCTTTCTCATACATAGCATGCTGCAGTAGCTGCGAGTATTTCTTACTTTCTTAGAAGAAGTGGGCTTTGCCGCCTTTACGTTTCTCCGAACAGCGAGCCCAATAAGGTACACCGATTTGGATGTCACCTAACCGGGTTCCAGTAACATTGCCGTAGCATTGATAGAAAGTAACGTACAGGTAGTACGAAAATCTCAACAAAAATGTGAAGGCACAAATATCGTTGCGATATTTACCATTTTTAGACGGAGAATGGGTTTTTCAAATGGAACAATGCTACTTTGACACAACGCTGTCAACAAACCCAAAAATGGCAACCCAAAAAATGTAGGCCAAATTCGATAGTTCGAAACACCTAAAGTTTTAGGTATTTCGAACGACACTCAATTGTGTGCAGTCTTCCCAAGTTCATTGCAGTTTTTTTTTCTTTCATAAGACGCACAACCTACGTTTACAACGGAAGAATTATTGAGCGAAATTCTTTCCCCAATTAGATCATCGAAGCAAGCCATCGACTGTACATTTACTAGCAGGTCTCTCTCTCCCTTTCCCTCTCTCTCTCTCTCTCTCTCTCTTGGCAGTTCTGAAAATTTTGGTTGCGCGATTCGTTATCCGCACATATAGTATCCACGTATATGTATATGTATTAGTTGCACGACCGAGAAAGCTTCTTGATTTTTTTTTATACATGACCGAGTGATCCGATAGTTTCAATCGTAGAACGCGTCCATACACGCGTCAGAGGGAACGACAAGCGCCATCGTTGACTGGAAAAGATTTTCGATCGTTTCAAATCGTGCAAGCTATTAGCCTCCATCCCTCTGTCTTTCTTGCCACAAGCGTATAGTAAACTTTACCCTTGCCCCGTCACTAAGTGTATGTGCGTGTGTTTGGTGCAATGGTAAAGTGTTCTTCTTCTTCAACCGTCGCGCAGCGCTGCCCTCTTGCAATTTCTTGAGTGCGTGTGTTAGCGATGCGGTCCTCACGCGTTTACTATATATGGACGAGTGCCACATACTCCACGTCCATAAGGAGACGGTAGTAGAGAAGATGATGATGGAGAACAAGAGCAAAAACAAGTGGAGGAAAAAGACGTAGAGAAAAGAAACAAAATTTAAGGTGCCTTTCCATTTCGAACATGCTGCAGCAGCAAAATCATTGCGTATCCAAATTTCGTAGCTGATTTTACTATAGGCTAGCGAGTCAGTCTTCTATACAGCCATAACGTCCATGGAAGGCTGTAATTTCATAAGCAGTAAAACAGGTTGCAGCAGTTTAGTATCACTTTAGCGATTGGCTGAGCTACTGGACTAGTCCTGAGAATAATTAGGCAGTCGATAGTGTGCTGTTCTTATCTATGGACATGTCACTGAAACATTATCGCCATCTCCTTGGAGATGGCGACATCCGGAAACCCAAACATCTCCATCTTGAACAGGGGTAGGGTTTGTTAGACCTAATCCAACCTAAAAAGGCTTAACTGCTTTGCTGTACATTTGATCAAACTTCAAAGCCGCAAAGCACATACTAGACGACTTTCATTCTATCTAGTTGGAGTCTTTAGACCAATAAAAGAACTTCTTTGCTGCAGCAGAGTGCAAATGATAAGGATAGCCTAAGAGCTGGCATAGAATAAGGACACAAAAGATATTGCGAAGGCAGTTGTGCTGTGGGCGAGCGTCTACTCTGTCCATCATCGTCTATCTCATTCCATAAATACTATATGGGCACGTGTACATGCATACACAATAAGTGACGACACAAGGCGGAAGAATATGATGAAGCACAGTGGCCCCCAGGAGGTACTTGTGGCTCTCCGGGTGGTTGGTGAATGGCCCCTTGATCCAGATTTTTGCAGGGTGGATTTTTGCTTATACTCAGGGCCAAACTATATATAGAGAAAACCGTGAACGAGTGGAGTATTTGCGGATCGATGAATGTGCAGACTGCAAGAAAAAAGGAGGAAGAGGATTCGAAAATGAGCGGAGGCAAAAAAACTGGAACGTCGTGAAAAGGCGACGAGGAGAAGGGAGAAGAAGAAGACGGCGAAGAGATTCGCAAGAGTGTGCTGAGGAAAAAAGAAGGGGAAAAAAGTAAATACGCCTTTGCATCCAGTTTCTTACTCATCGTTGATTAAGAGGGAGCCAGCGAGAGATAGATCCTCGTTTTCTTCTTGGCTCGCGTTGTACTCGCATATTTCTTCGCTAACTCTTCCTCCTCCCTTTTCTTCTTTTGCTCGCGCGTGCCCACACTCTTTTACGGTTTTTTATTCGTCTTCATGATCTCGTTCTCCCCATTCGCCAAACGGTGAGAGAAAGAGCGAGAGGAAGAGCAGACACGAAGGATAGGATTATATTTCGGGGAGCCGTGCAGCCTCGAGACGGAAGGTCGTCAGCCACACCGAGAGTCTCGTGTTCACCGTCTGGAAAGATGTCTGTCTTTTTTGCTCGCGCGTGGAATAATGCCCGGAACCCACGTTTATTGGCTTTTCTTTCCATTTAATACCTTTGCGAATTAATCATGACCTCCGGAGCAAAGAGAGGAAAAATGAGAGTGGTGCAGTTTCCTGTTGGTTAATGGTTCTTTTGACACGAGATAACTGAGTGCACTTCCACGCAGTTCCCTTCGTCAGCAACTTTTCTTTAAAATCTCTCGCTCGTGGACATTATCGTCATCAACGCTTCCAAACATCATTCTGTCCCAAGATTTAATCAATTTCCAATCAATCTATCGTCCTTTATTTGCCAAGTGCCATATATGCTTTCAATGTACAAGCTGGCTTGTTCGGCCTGACATAATCATTTTAACATCATATCAAGTCTCATTTATCAGATATTTTCTGTCATAAAACGGAGATTCTTGGGACATTCCTGACACCAGTTGTACGTCGGTAGTATTTTGTCTCTATCATGACATCCTTGAAAGGATACATATAGCTGAGAATCATCCGGTACAAGTGTTGGAATGTTTGAGTTCGTCTGCTCATTCGCAGCGATAGTCGATGTAAATCGTGTATTTTGTCGGAAAATGTTACAATAAGATCCGCCATCATCATTACCTCTCTGTCTCGAAGCTACCGAACGTCTAGTCACTGAACGAGCGTTCGTTTGGCTCGTCCAAAGGAAGGAATCACGGAACCAGACGTCGGCTAGTCTCCGGAGTCTGTTGCCACTGTTAGACAAAGAGAAAACATTTTACGAAGGAAGATTGCGACGCAAAGATTATGAGGGAAAAGTTTGGAAGACGCGATGAGTTGCGTCATTCACGGAGATGCGTCCTGTGTGGGGCGTTTGGAGGGCGAAGAGTCATTGCGAGAGAGAAAAGAGAGCGGATACTTTAGACGGGACTAAAGTTAGACCGGATTCAAAGTAAAATGCGCCCAGCATCGGTGAGCAGAAATGTCGTAAGATGGCGAGGGGGGGATTCGCGAAAAAAAATGAGAAACATAAGAACGCCGAAAAGAAGGAACGAAAATCAAGTAAAACGAGACGCAAAGCAAGATAGTTATCTCTCGTATTCACAAGGCTCTCACCCCTTTGCCTCTTTTGCTCCACCGAAAAGCTTCTCATTGTGTTTAGATGCAGCCAATTATGTACTCTCGCGTGTTTTTTTTGTCACCGGCGGCGACACGTTCCGTAGGCAAGTAGTTAGCATTCCCCGCATTTATTGCGCATGATAATTTGTCGTACCGATGATATGTCGCCCTTCATAGAGAGATTGAACCTCTCGCGGCGAGAAATTTGTAAACCGGCCGCCCGAGGCCGAGGTCAGAGAGGTCACTTGAGGCTTGTTGCGATGTATAGTGTTCTCCAGAAGAGCGAGGAGGGGCAAATAAAGGTGCGGTAGTAGCGTCTCGCCGCTCATCGCTGTCACTCGCTCTCTCTCTCTCTCTCTCTCTCTCTCTTTCTCTCTCTCTTTCTCTCTCTCTCTCTCTCTCTCTCTCTCTCTCTCTCTCTCTCTCTCTCTCTCTCTCTCTCTCTCCTACATACGCGCACGCACACACGCACACACGCGCGCGCGCGCATGCACGCACGCACACACACTCACACACACACACGCACGCACACACACACACACACACACACACACATGCTTTCGGAGTTTTCTCTCCGCACACATTTTCAGGCGCACGCAATTACAACGCATTCCCATATCCCTCCCCTCTACGCTCCCTTTCCGCTGTAGCGCGCACCTGATTAGCTATTTATTTTAATTCATAATTAATTATCTATGCATCTGATAAAAAAATAACTGAGGACTTTTCGTGTCAGAATTTTTTTCCCTACCAGATGCTAGAAGGGCGTACGTTACTTCTGGGACACCCTGTACAAATGAAAGACGAGTCAAGTTTGAGCGTATAAGTACAAAGTACTTAGTCGATTCTCGACGATGAGAAAGCTGCACCTTCCTTCCGTAGGCTGTAATGTATGTAGGGTCACGGCGGCGAGGAGGGGAGTGCGCCTTATTTCGCTTTACGACGCAATCTCCTACATACAAATCTCGTTGATCGCGAAGCGACGACGCCCACGTATCTGCCGACCGAGTACTTCCAATCCTCTCGATGTATACCTTCCAATCCTACTTGCCAGTTTTCGTATTCTGAGAAGACAAAAAAAACTCGCAAAAAAACCGGATAAAGAAACATCCTTCCAAGAAGCTTGGGAGTGATTAATTGGATTATGAGAGCGAGACACTCCTGCGCCCACTAGTTTCCGAAGGTCCCTCCACGCTCGATAGTACCCAAACGGATTATAATTTCATACGATCTTCCATCTTCTATGTATACGCAAAAGGAGCGCGGAAAGTGGCTGACCAGCTGATTCATCAGTGTATCTCCCAAAGTATTGGAGCTTAAGTCTTGCAATTGCACAGAAAGCTTGTTTGAGTCCATCATAGGCGCATCCTGGAAGACCGAAAATGGTGTGTTAAACTTCTTGTCAAGGATGTACGTAATTTTCAGAGCTTGCTGAGGCGAATCGTCTAGACCCCAAATCATGTGTACTACTGGACCAACCATTTGTGGTAAGGGTGTTTGCCTCGTTGAGAAACATGTGTAATAACTAAAAGTACCTATTTATTTACAACATGCCGAAGAGGAAATTCGCTTTTGTACTGCAAATACTACAAGAAGGTAATGTAAAGTCATTTTAGTGAGTCCTTAATTATTTCTGGCAGCAGTCTGACAGCTGATTAAGCGATTTCGTCGATTTTCGTAGGTACATTTACAGAAGCCGTGAAAAAAGTGCTGCATATATGCACATCTTTCTTATACCATATTTATTAAATCGCTTAACCCATTAACGCCCAAGAATCGCGATTTTTTCCTTCATTTTTAAGCCAGATTTTTAGTATATAAAAAAAATTATAAAAAATGAAGAGGTTCCCTAGTATTTTCGAGGGTGCTTTTTCAGAATCTGGGGTCAAAATCGGGTTTTGTCCATTAGGAAAAAAAATATGGCGGCTTTTAAACAAAAAAAAACAGGAAAAATCGATGACACTTTTTTTTCAAAATTTTTTTTCACCTCGAAGCCGTTGGAAAGTCCGGTTTTTTTTTCAACCATGGGTGCATAGAATAGTGACGATTGAACAATCAATTTTTTTAATTCGTCGTTGTCAACATTTTCAACCCCAAAATGGCGCTTATCACCCCCTGAGTGACACGACAAATTTTACGCTCGGTGTCCCAAATGAAAAGTAGTTGGATTTGGACGAAAATTGGTACTCAGAGGTTTTTGAAGTCGCTGATTACGATTCTGTTCTCAAAATTCCGAAATTCAAAATGACCGATCCAATATGGCGGACACAAATGCAAAAGTTCATTTGAATTGGATAAAACGTGGCACTCGGGGATTTTCGAGGTCGCTGATTATGATTCTGCTTTCAAAATTCCGAAATTAAAAATGGCGGATCCAATATGGCGGACACAAATGCAAAAGTTCATTTGAATTGGATAAAACGTGGCACTCTGGAGTTTTCGAGGTCGCTGATTATGATTCTGCTCTCAAAATTCCGAAATTAAAAATGGCGGATCCAATATGGGGGACACAAATGCAAAAGTTTATTTGAATTGGATAAAACGTGGCACTCCGGGGTTTTCGAGGTCGCTGATTATGATTATGCTCTCAAAATTCCGAAATTCAAAATGGCGGGGATCCAATATGGCGGACTGTAACGTCGCGAGAAAAAGCGCTATCTATTTCTTTTTCCTCTCCTATTTTATTTCACTCCGGCGAAAACGCGGGCTTACCCGGTTCCACATGGAAATCGTGGAAAACTACGAAAACCAATGCACACGATAACGGCATTCTCATTTTTCGACGGGTTCTTATATTTTCTTTAGAATTAGGCGTACCACAGTCGAAACGAAATATATCGATAAGAAGCGAGCGTCGCATAATTTCCCACGCGAGAGCACAGTCGGTCTTGAACATATCTACATGCAACCGTCAAACGCAGTTGATGATAAAATCCTTAGCCATAAGAACGTACAACACACGAAGACACACGAAAATATCCAAATCCTTACTCTACAAAAATCTACATTCTCCAAATGAAAATCCTTCATGCCGAAAAGTTGACCCGGCAATAAAACTACGTTGGTATTTCCCATGCGCCTCACACCTGAGTCAACAATGCCTATCTTGAGGCAAGCGCGGCGACGCGACCAAGGCCCTTTTTCCTCCCTATATTTTTCCAACGCTCCAGATAACGAGACGCGGACTAGTTTCCGAGAATCGAGATGGAGATCACGAATCATAGTCTCCAAAAATATTTCCTCTTCCTACTCGACCAATCATATGCACTCGGAAGTTTCCTATATCCTTTCCACCAATCAAAAAATTAACGCATGACGAAAATGCACTTTTCGAGAAACTTCTTCTCCCACCATCCCAGCATCCAAAATATCCTACAAGCTAGGATGGAAAAATCTTGAAGTCAGTGTTCCATCACCACTCGTTTAGACCTAGTCTCCCACCAGTGTGTTCCATCATCACTCGCTGAGTCAAAGTCTCCCAACAACTTTCATCGGAATAAGTAGAACATCTGTCTCCTGACAGCAAACGCGAAACTTGAACTTTGAAATTGTTCCTCATAAAAACGCGAAACTTGAACTTCGAAATTGTTCCTCATAAAAACGCGAACTGTAAGATAACATTTAACTGTCTACGTTGAATGTGTACGTGTAAAACTCGCATGTGTGAAAATTTGTATCAACGTGTAATTTCAACATTGTCACGGAGCGTGCGCAACCGAGGGGTCCGACCTGTCTGCGGAGGCCCGAACCCATCCGCTGTAAACCAATTATCGTATCCACGGCGCATCATAAATGTAAGCGAACCTCTATGTATTTTCATGTTGACGGAATTAACTAAATTGGTTAATTTCAATAAATCCCAAATTGTTAATTATTTGTATAGATCAATTCATTTCTTAATCGAGTCACTGCGTCATTCCCATCTTCGCATGCACCTTTCCCTTTTTCACCCTCATCCCGAGCTATTGCGCTAGGCGTAGGCTAAAAAGAGGGAACCGCGATAAAACATATGCCCACGTCCCCTCAGGACGTGACATATACATTTTTGGGGGCTCGTCCGGGATTGTAAAAAGGGTATGTGCTGTTGCAAATTGCCTTAATGGATAAGGAATCTACATGCGAGTCGCTCGATTTAAACATTACTGAGGATTTACCGCATTCAGAAACGGACGAACCAGGTCAATCCCGTAGTACAGGGTACGCATTGAGAGGATCAAACGCTAATTTATTATCTGGCCTCGAAGCTCCTAAAAGATCCATCAGAAAATTAGCATTACCAACTAAGGGAAATCCAGATAATTCAAACAATATGGCTCTAGGAACGAATCAATTAATATCTTTGAAGGAAGCTGTTAGCGTTGTTCCGGAATTTGACGGGAAAAATATCCCCTTCTCAGAGTTTACGACCGGTTGTGAAGATGCCAAAGATATGCTTCCAGCCGAATCAGAAAAGTATTTAGTAAAATTACTAAGGAACAAATTGAAAGATCTAGCCAGAGAGAGTATACATGGAATTAAATTCGAGACAGTAAAAGACCTCGTAGATTTTCTAAAAAAAATATACGCGCCAAACAAATCCGAGATACAGCTGTTGGGAGAACTCAGCAATATCTACCAGGCAAGCGGCGACAGCGTTATGGAATTTGCCGCGAGAATTAGGAAAAAGGCAAGAGAAATATTAGAAGCAAGAAAACTAGCTAACAATGGGGAAGAGGACCAACTATTTAGGAGACAAATGGATGAATATTTTCTCACAAGTTTTAAACGCGGATTAAAAGAGGAGATCGAACACCGACTCCCACCGTGCGTAGACATGCCCACCGCCATCGATCACGCAGTTAGAATCGAACGCGATCTCAAGGCTCGAAGGGAATTGGAATCGCGTTCCACCAAATCTGAAAGAGCTATTCCGACTAGACCTGTGAGGATATGCAACATTTGCAAAAGAGATAATCACCCGACCGAAGCTTGTCGATTTGCGACGGTAATTTGCCAAATTTGTAAAATCCATGGCCACAGTGCCAACGAATGTCGAAAATCAGCTAACGATCACGGGCCCGTCACGTGCCAAATTTGTAAAAAAATAGTTCACTCCGCGGACAAATGTTTCCACAGTCAAGGGTCCTATAAAATTACTTGCCAATTGTGTAATAAACCAGGGCACTCGGCTAGCGAGTGTACTTTGCGTAAAGAGCCACAGTATTTTTCGAGTGATCGTCCTCGCCCCTCATCTGTTCCTCAGTGCCAATACTGCCATAATCGTGGGCACACTGCGGACAAATGCTTCAAAATTCCAAATAACAAGCCGCAAAATGATACACCGACTTGCCGATATTGCAAAAAATTCGGCCATACATTAGAAAATTGCCGCATACTTGAATATAATAAGTCCCAAAATCAGTCGGGAAACGGGAAGATCACCTCTCGGACGGACGCGCCGAGCGGTACCCCGACCCCCACGCGTCCGGCAAACATGGCCATGGAAGAGGCTCAAGCCAACGATACCCGACCTACACTATAAACGCGGAAGAATTCGGTAACCTACCCTCGGCGTGTATCGGAGCGCACCGAAACACAAAAAATATCGATGTTATTAGAAAGTGGCGCTATCACAAACCGAAATTACGAAAAAAAAACAATACAATTTCGAAACTTTATTCTACATCATACCTGACGAGGTTCGAATCCCTCACCCCGGTTCATTGAGGTCCCAATTGTTTTTTTTTTGCGGCAAAATCGAAAATAAATTTCAAGACGGAATGCCTTGAATGTAAAGACAAGGCATGGCCGTTTAAACGAATAAACGAACCCGACGAGGTAGTAGAAATCCCCGTGCGTTCGAAACCTCTCTCCACATGAAAGTCGAAAACCGCACGTTAAAGGAAGGGTATATTCCCCCTTTAAAAATCCGTCGACTGTCAACAAATATCGACGGAAAGGCCCATTTGAAGGTTTTCAATCCCACAAATGACGCCGTACGACTGATCGTGCCGGTCATAAAACTACAGGAATTCGACATCGTGGAAAACAAAAGCAAAACAAAACAAACCCAGATTGCATGACAATCTCCAATTCTAATCTCAATTTCTCGCGATGCTAATCCAATTTCTGGCGATGCTAATCCAATTTCTCGCGATGCCAATCCGATTTCTCGCGATGGTAATCCCAATTTCTCGCGATGCTAATCCCATTTTCTCGCGATGCTAATCCAATTTCTCGCGATGCTAATCCAATTTCTCGCGATGCTAATCCCAATTTCTCGCGATGCTAAATCCAATTTCTTGCGACGCTAATTCCATTTTCTCGCGATGCTAATCCAATTTCTCGCGATGCTAATCCAATTTCTCGCGATGCGAATCCAATTTCTCGCGATGTTAATCCGATTTCTCGCGATGCTAATCCAATTCCTCGCGATGCTAATCTCATTTTCTCGCGATGCTAATCCAATTTCTCACGATGCTAATCCAATTTCTCGCGATGCTAATCCGATTTCTCGTGATGCTAATCCCAATTTCTCGCGACGCTAAACCCAATTTCTCGCGATCATTCTAATCCAAAATCATATTGCATGTCAATTTCAAATTCCATGCAAATTCCTCGTGATCTTTCTATTTCAGTCGTAGATTGCAAGACAACTACGCTATTCCAGGGCCCAAAAGTGGCCAATCCAAGAAATTCGGCAGAAAAAGTCGAATCAAAACCCCGGTGCAGCTCCGATGAGGGCAATGATCAGGGAAAAATAAATAAAAATTCTAGTAGCGAGGAAACATCAAAAACAAAAAGGAAAATGAAAACAATAAATATCGAGAAAATGTTCAAAAACAAAAAAAATCAAAATAAAAATCAACATCAAAAACAAAGTCCAAATCAAAATAGAAATCAAAACCAAAATTTCAATGTAAAAACAATTTTTAAAAAAAGCCTTCCGATCTTACATTTATGGCAGAAGGTTCACTCTCGTTACAGATCACAAGCCCTTGGTCTGGTTTAAAACTGCCAAAGACGCGAACACACGCGTCCTAAAATGGCGACTCAAACTTTCAGAGTACGATTACGACGTCGTTTACAAGCCAGGAACATTAAATTCAAACGCCGACGCCTTATCGCGTAACCCAATTGAAAAATTCGAGGATGTCAAAGCCATACCTCATTGCGAACAAAAAAACGACGAGAATCTAAATGAGATAGCACAAGACATACTCCGTGAATTAGCAGAAAACAGTGTTAGCGAAAACGAAGACCCTATACGTTTTACAACTCAAGCAGAAATTCATGCAACCCCCAAAATAGAAGAAATAAATGTTGTCACTCGCTCGCAAGCGAAGAACTACGTATCGCAGGTAGCTAAGAAAACAAAACAACAGGTTGAAGGAAAACTCGGTGACGATGTATCGGAAATGGTTGACGTACCTGCCTCCAAGGAGACAGATGCGCGCTCCAAGTCCCGGCGCCTTGCGCTCCGAAACCGTAGGGCCATAAACTACGAGGAGAGTAGCAGCGAGGAAACAAAAGCCGAGATAACGAGGCCCGCGCGTGTTAGGCGACCCCGAAAGGGCACTGACCCCGAATCAGCTGAGAGGCCTACCCTGCGCAAAGCACCTCAAATTTCTAGTCCCAAAAGTTCCACTGACCTAGATTCCGACTCCACCAACGCAGTTGACTCATTATCCTCTGAGGATGAAGGACTTCCGATCCAGGAAGACAAAACCTCGGAATTTAAAATCTCGAATTGCATAACAAGCAAAGAATTGTTCCATTTTCGCAACGATAACCTAGTATATGTTGTCGATTCAACTGGAAAACCTTGTGACTCTGGATCGCAAAAATTACTCGAAGCAAACAAACTTCCCCTCTGGAAGGATTTAACAGAAGGTCATGCCTACAGTAAAAAGGTTGGAAAAAAATATCACATTGCCCTAGTCATCAAAGGTGAATATTCTAGATCATTATCCTTTGTATTAGAAAATGTTAAAGAAAGCGTAACGGAATTAGAAGGTCTTTGCGAAAATCTCAAGCTCCAATCGCTAAGTATTTGCCACAGCAACCACGTCGAGCATCTAATATGGGCCGACGTCCTCAACATAATTAAAGAAACGTTCAAATCCAGTCAAACCAAAGTGATAATCTGCTTAGGAACCTCACGCTACGTGCCAATCGAAGAACGAGATTCAATTTTTTATGAGATGCACAAGTCCCCAATAAGAGGACACAAGGGCGTCTCCAAGACATATAACAGAATTAAAAGCGAGTATTTTTGGAAAGATTTGAAATCGGATATTCAGAGAAAAATTCAGCAATGCCTAGATTGTCAATTGAAGAAACTGGTTAGAGTAAAGACAAAACAGCCAATGATTATAACGGATACGCCAGGTACGGTTTTTGAAAAAATATCGATGGACATAGTAGGTCCAATGCAACGTACGTCCAATCAGAATGAATACATTCTGACTATCCAAGACAACCTTTCAAAATTTTGTGTCGCTATTCCACTCCCAAATGCACTAGCGACAACGGTCGCCGATGCATTTATAAAGAAATTTATATGCGTTTTTGGTGCACCCAAAGCGCTATTAACAGATCAAGGAAGTAATTTTTTAAGTGGCCTCATGAAACGAATTGCTAAACGATTTCGAATCAAGCGATGTCGGACAACGGCATTTCATCCTCAATCTAACGGATCCCTTGAGAGATCTCATCATGCATTGGCTGCATTTTTGAAACAATACACAGATAAAGATAAAGAGTGGGACCAATGGCTAGAATTAGCGACTCTTTCATATAATACCAGTGTTCATGAGAGTACAAAGTATACTCCATATGAAGTAGTTTTTGGCAAACTAGCGAGAGTTCCATCAAGCGAACCACTTAGAGAATCCGATCAGTTGCCCACTTATCGCGGGTATTTAATCGAATTAATTACGAGAATAAATGGAATCAGGAACCTCGCCTATGAAAACCTAGTTTCGTCCAAACATCGTTCGAAGAAATATTATGATAAAAATGTTAATCCAAAGAGTTTTAAGGTTGGAGATTTTGTCTATCTCCAAAAGGGTCCCAAACCAGGTAAACTTGGAGACCATTATACGGGACCACATAAGGTGCTAGAAAAACTGGACAAGGGTAACGTGAAAATCCAATATTACAACAAAGCACGCATCGTTCACGAGAATAGATTACGGTATTCGCACATTAACGTCGAAACAAAGCCGAAAAGAAAAACCAAGTCGACCAGAATCGACGATTCCGAATTTAACCTTAATTAAACAAATAATAATAATTACCCTGTTTTTCAGGTGGCCGTTATCATCTATTCAGTATCAACAATATCACCTTTGTACTTGCAACCAGAGAAAAACAGATGACATTTTTCGTTACAGTATCCTCAGTACAGAACACCGGAAACCACTTATATTCAAACCACGCCGAAATAACTGTTTCACAATTTGAGAAAGATTTCCTGTCGCGAACTTAGATATAATCGCTTATGACAATTCAATTTTATATACGTAGTTATTATATTATATTAGAAAATCATTACATTACTATATGCATACGCAACATTGTAGCAAAGAGCGCCAAATATTCAAAAATAGCTGTTATTAGTGGTATAAGCCTCGGACGGATTGTATACAATTCAATGAAGAAGTCGATTTAAATAGTGGTACCTGTTGGCGAAATAGTACACGTTATTCATTAGATAATAATAGAAGTAAATCTGATCAGGTTAAAAGAATATTACGATCAACCTGTCACTCGTGGGAACGAAAAATATCTCCGTACTCTTCGAACTCTTATATTACGAAAAGAAAAATTCAAACAACCTGTAATTCCTTACTTCCTCCATATTACCTTTACGGAGACATCTGGTACAAGTTCATGGCTGCTCCTGTCGAAGCCATGGTACCTACAAGCATGAAGCCGACGACAAAGTCTATTTGGCGATACACCAATCCAGAATCACCCTGTGGGATCTATTCCGCAGAACATCGACAACGTACGAAAACATATCATGTTTCCTGTGGAGCAACCCGCTGCCCTAAACAATATGGCACGGGGCATCAGCGGTCAAAACACTGTCAATCAAGAGGAGAAGTTGTTACATCTCCTGGATAACAACGATATATAACACCACGCGGACTCCATCTGGAATCGCACCTGGGAAGAATTCATTCAATCGGTACAGCAAGCGCTGGTCTCACCCGAATGTTACCCATCATGCGACCAATCAAGCTCCTCGTAGATACGGTCATACATGCATACCGCCAAACACACTGTGTGTGGCTGACCGATCTACCTCGTCGATGCAGGTGCAAGAAGAAAACCTCAACAGATGCAGAGATTGGTCAAGAACTTTATAAACTCGTGACGGCCCGTTCAGCCGAACCAAGGAAGTCATAGCAAGACCAATGCGTCAACACATGATGTCCACCTTAACATCTCCACTAGTCCAAAATCCTCCAAATCGCGCTCCTTCTGTTGAGTTCACGCGAGAAGACATATTCAGGTACAAAAAGATCATTATGATCAATCATTTTTTTTTAAATTACTTTTATTGTCATTATTATTCTTTTAACCTTGTCAAGTAAGATAAGTTAAAATGAGTAAATAAGTATCTATCCGTAAAGAAAAAGAAAGAAGAAACCGCGTAAATATACATCTTACAGTGAAATAAAAAATATATATACATAATTTAAAAAAAAGAAACAAATTCGTATGAAAATCTTTTAAAAAGAAACACACACGCTTTCTCATAAGGTGATAATGAAATTCAGGCGTACCTCCTAAGCGCAAGATAACTATAAGTCACACCGTCGTATTAGATACCAACCTTCCAATGTATTTAAGTCACATTGTAAGTCGATCAATGACAATGCCAATTCATACGATCGTGCCATTATACTTTTGATCACCACTCCCAACGACTACGATCGAGCGAGGCGCTCAATCCTAAAGGGGGGAGGTGTAACGTCGCGAGAAAAAGCGCTATCTATTTCTTTTTCCTCTCCTATTTTATTTCACTCCGGCGAAAACGCGGGCTTACCCGATTCCACATGGAAATCGTGGAAAACTACGAAAAACAATACACACGATAACGGCATTCTCATTTTTCGACGGGTTCTTATATTTTCTTTAGAATTAGGCGTACCACAGTCGAAACGAAATATATCGATAAGAAGCGAGCGTCGCATAATTTCCCACGCGAGAGCACAGTCGGTCTTGAACATATCTACATGCAACCGTCAAACGCAGTTGATGATAAAATCCTTAGCCATAAGAACGTACAACACACGAAGACACACAAAAATATCCAAATCCTTACTCTACAAAAATCTACATTCTCCAAATGAAAATCCTTCATGCTGAAAAGTTGACCCGGCAATAAAACTACGTTGGTATTTCCCATGCGCCTCACACCTGAGTCAACAATGCCTATCTTGAGGCAAGCGCGGCGACGCGACCCAGGCCCTTTTTCCTCCCTATATTTTTCCAACGCTCCAGATAACGAGACGCGGACTAGTTTCCGAGAATCGAGATGGAGATCACGAATCATAGTCTCCAAAAATATTTCCTCTTCCTACTCGACCAATCATATGCACTCGGAAGTTTCCTACATCCTTTCCACCAATCAAAAAATTAACGCATGACGAAAATGCACTTTTCGAGAAACTTCTTCTCCCACCATCCCAGCATCCAAAATATCCTACAAGCTAGGATGGAAAAATCTTGAAGTCAGTGTTCCATCACCACTCGTTTAGACCTAGTCTCCCACCAGTGTGTTCCATCATCACTCGCTGAGTCAAAGTCTCCCAACAACTTTCATCGGAATAAGTAGAACATCTGTCTCCTGACAGCAAACGCGAAACTTGAACTTTGAAATTGTTCCTCATAAAAACGCGAAACTTGAACTTCGAAATTGTTCCTCATAAAAACGCGAACTGTAAGATAACATTTAACTGTCTACGTTGAATGTGTACGTGTAAAACTCGCATGTGTGAAAATTTGTATCAACGTGTAATTTCAACATTGTCACGGAGCGTGCGCAACCGAGGGGTCCGACCTGTCTGCGGAGGCCCGAACCCAACCGCTGTAAACCAATTATCGTATCCACGACGCATCATAAATGTAAGCGAACCTCTATGTATTTTCATGTTGACGGAATTAACTAAATTGGTTAATTTCAATAAATCCCAAATTGTTAATTATTTGTATAGATCAATTCATTTCTTAATCGAGTCACTGCGTCATTCCCATCTTCGCATGCACCTTTCCCTTTTTCACCCTCATCCCGAGCTATTGCGCTAGGCGTAGGCTAAAAAGAGGGAACCGCGATAAAACATATGCCCACGTCCCCTCAGGACGTGACAGGACACAAATGCAAAAGTTCATTCGAATTGGATAAAACGTGACACTCGGGGGTTTTCGACGTCGCTGATTATGATTTTGCTCTCAAAATTCCGAAATTAAAAATGGCGGATCCAATATGGCGGACACAAATGCAAAAGTTCATTTGAATTGGATAAAACGTGGCACTCGAGGGTTTTCTAGGTCGCTTATTATATTTCTGCTCTGAAAGTTCGAAAGCCTTTGGGTATTTGAATACCTGGTTTTTTCAGGTATTTAAATACCCAAAGGCTTTCGAATTTTGAGAGCAGAATCATAATCAGCGACCTCGAAAACCCCCGAGTGCCACGTTTTATCCAATTCAAATGAACTTTGGCATTTGTGTCCGCCATATTGGATCCGCCATTTTTTATTTCGGAATTTTGAGAGCAGAATCATAATCAGCGACCTCGCAAATCCCCAAGTGCCACATTCCATCCGATACAAATGAACTTTTGCATTTTTGTCCGCCATATTGGATCCACCATTTTTAATTTCGGAATTTTGAGAGCAGAATCATAATCAGCGACCTCGAAAACCTCCGAGTGCTACGTTTTATCCAATTCAAATGAACTTTTGCATTTGTGTCCGCCACATTGGATCCGCCATTTTGAATTTCGGAATTTTGAAAGCAGAATCATAATCAGCGACCTCGAAAACCTCCGAGTACCACGTTTTATCCAATTCAAATGAACTTTTGCATTTGTGTCCGTCATATTGCATCCGTCATTTTGAAGTTCGGAATTTTGAGAGCAGAATCATAGTCAGCGACCTCGAAAACCCCAGCGTGCCACGTTTTATCCAATTCAAATGAACTTTTGCATTTGTGTCCTCCATATTGGATCCGCCATTTTGAATTTCGGAATTTTGAGAGCAGAATCATAATCAGCGACCTCGAAAACCCCCGGGTGCCACGTTTTATCCAATTCAAATGAACTTTTGCATTTGTGTCCGCCATATTGGATCGGCCATTTTGAATTTCGGAATTTTGAGAAAGGAATCGTAATCAGCGACCTCAAAAACCTCCGTGTACCAATTTTCGTCCAAATCCAACTACTTTTCATTTGGGACACCGAGCGTGAAATTTTTCGTGTCACTCAGGGGGAGAAAAGCGCCATTTTGGGGTTGAAAATGTCGACAATGACGAATTTAAAAAATTGATTGTTCAATCGTCACTATTCTATGCACCCATGGTTGAACAAAAAACCGGACTTTTCAACGGCTTCGAGGTGAAAAAAAATTTTGAACAAAAAGTGTCATCGATTTTTCCTGTTTTTTTTTGTTTAAAAGCCGCCATATTTTTTTTCCTAATGGACAAAACCCGATTTTGACCCCAGATTCTGAAAGAGCACCCCCGAAAATACTAGGGAACGTATCTCTTCATTTTTTATGATTTTTTTAATATAATAAAAAGCTGGCTTGAAAATGAAGGAAAAAATCGCGATTCTTGGGCGTTAATGGGTCAAGGTGGGACAGGAAAATTTTCATTTAGACAGGAAAAAAATAAGCAATATTGAGGGATTTTTTAAGCTAAGAAATAATTATTCTACAATTATCAAACTTTAGGTATACTTTAACAGTATATTTAAGTATACAAAACAGTTTTTTAAAATTAATTCATCATCAAAATGGTTAGCTGTGGCAGAGTGTTACAGCAAGGTCGCCGCGGGAGCTGCGATTCGGCGTGCGGTCTAGCTTCCCGTAGACTTTGATTTGCTTGATATAGTTTCTCCGTGACGGTAATTAAACTGATGAAAATACAAATTTAAGAAAATGGCACGCATTTACAAAAAAAATCAACATTTTACGCAACATTTCTGTAAAATGTGGATTAAAAAACTATTTTTCTCCCAATTTTTCAAAAACAATTCTCATCAAGTAGAAGGTAAGAATATTATCAATATTTCTACCAAGTTTCAACTCAATCGGCTTAATAGTTGTTGAGTAATCCTGCACGCCAATTTCGATAATGCAGTTTGAGAAAAACGCGTTTGAAGTTCACGCCCACTCCAAATCCGACCGGTGAGGCATAGCGTTGACGGGCTGTAACGTTTGAAGTTTTTCGAATTTCGCTTTGAAACGTCGGGAAAATATACTACATATATAGTTCTAACGTTTAAAGAAACAAAAAAGACATCGACTTTTTTATCGTTGTACATACATATCCCCCCTTAAAGGGCTATAGCGGTGTGATACTTTAAAAAAATCAGGCAGGTATTATTCGAGGAAGAGGAGGGTCCATTGTATGGGCCAGGTAGAGCTGATTACCAGTTTTCTGGTAAATATAATTTTATCTTGCAAAAATCGATAGTTAAATGTTTAAACGAGTTGTTTCGAAATTAGATTTTTCCAATTTGCTGACATTGTAACTCAAAGAGCAATCATCCGATTAACTTGAAATTTGAACTAAGTACTCTTGAATATATTTACTCTACAATGACGTAGGATATTTTTGATTATCAGGGAAATGACGTAGGATGAAAATTGACGATTTGGCATGGAAAAAAATTACCATTTTATAGGCAAGAAAACTGACTTTTTTCACAACTACGCCATTTTGTTTGATGTTGCTATTTTTCGAAAATCCTACGTCATTGTACAGGAAATACCTTCCAGTTTAACGACATTTATTCCTTTTTCGGCTTCATCTAGTCAATCGGCCGAAATCATGTCAGCAGTGGAAAAACTTTTTTTTGGCGCCTCCGAAGTTAGCGCATAAGTCGTTTGGATCTCAATATTTTTCTATGAAAAAAGATATAATATAGGTTAAATATAGCCAAATATATTCTTAATTTTCCGAAACATTTGATTGAGTACTTTTCTTCAAAAAAATTCGCGAAATTCGCCCAAATTTTTAGCATTCACACTGGTATAGCTCCTTAACTGCATAGCGAAAAAAAAACTTTTTTCGGAAATATTAAAACAGCGGAGTTATTGAGTGGTAAGGAAATTATTTTTCTTGACACACGCGTTGATGCTGATAGTTCACAGCGGTGAACTGAGTGACTGAAAAAATGTACATATTTATAATTACATAATAAATGTCTCTTCCGCGTCAACCAACAAAACGATTTCCTAAAAAAGCATGTTAAAATAGGAGTACTAAAACTCATTTTACTAAAAAACAATTCATTAAAAAAAATTGGGTAATCATTCTTTTGTTACCTATCGCGGCTCGCACGATAGCTATTGATAAATAGAATATGCTGCAAGAATTTAAAAGCCATCGGAACCTCGGTTCTTGACTTTGAACTATCACGAGGCCAAAAAAGGTATGAGATTCGCCGCGCGGTATTTGGTACAAATCACGAGACGTGGCAGAATCTTGACGCCAAGTAATAAAAAAAAAAAAAAATCGACGCCACTGGTCGATGCCACCAATTTCGACGCCACTCCCGAACTGACGACACGCCGCGACCCTTTATACAGCAAGATGGCCTTTTAGGAGACGACTTTTAACGTTGTCTTGACAGTACGCGAAAACTCAGCAACAAATCGAAAATCTAATGACAGTTTACCAATGTAATGTGATTTTTTCCTATCTATTTTGTTCGGGCTATTGTTCGATTCGTCTACTCAATCTCGAGATTAAATCATTTACGGGCGAATTTTCGAGTGACTTTTTACCCCAAAATTTTTTCCACACTCGTTCATGTCGTTCATTGAATGAAATAAAGTCGTTGGCTCAAGTCGTAAGCATAGTACATACGTCGTTTTGTGAATTGATTAACACTCTCCTGCAACAGGCACAGTAACGACACCGCTTTCTCGAACGGTACGACTCGAACTACACCCTGCTTACAATATATATATATATATATATATATATATATATATATATATATATATATATTCTATTGCAGGCGCTTTGACAGCTCGAATAACCAAACACGGTTATTCGCGCGGATGTGAAAAACGAAAACAAACGGCTCTTATTAGAGCCAAACATTTATTTGACAAAAGTTCACGTCATTTCAAATTTAGGTGTGGATTATTTATTTTAATCCTAATACGCGTACATTAGCCGTGGCGCTCGCGCGGAATCCGTCGGAGAAACAGAGACAGAGGAAGATACGCAAATAGATACAGAGTAAGTTAAAAAATATTCAATAATGTGCTCATTTCTTTCACTTGCTTATATCAAATCAAGAAATTCGTAGACAGACGTTTCTGCGTAGCTTTTGTGTGCCTTGAGAGCATAACCTAGCTTCTATACGTCATTGCCAATTCGTGTGTTCGTAAATTTGGAATTCTTGAATTTACGGCTTTTGGATCGCATATCCTCAAAATTTTCTGAACTGAGTATTATTATGGACAGTGAAGTTTTTTGTAGACAATGCATCCGGCTCTGTAGAACCCAGTCAGAAATATGGAGACAACACATTGGCAACACCACGCCAAGCGAGAACAAGTTGTGACGGAAAAATGGCATCCTTTGCCGCCGCATTAAGCTGTGTTCTAGCAGCACAGCATTGCGCATCGCCGCGGGAATGCTGGTGCTAATATTGCAGTGTGAAAATACAGAATATTGGCGGTACATTTGGAGCACGTTCATTGCTGGGTTATTGCAGCATTGCGACAGAAAATTTGGAATGCGTTCTCTCGGCAAGCTGAGGTCGCATTGTAGGTACGCTGGGACGCTCCATTGCTGGTAGAAACGAGGCACGTTATCGCGGCATTGAGACGTAAAATGTGGAATACGCTATTCGGTAAGGTGAGTGCACATTGGAGGCATGCTGTGACGTTCCTTTGCCGGCATATTTACAACACGCAGTACCGCTCCTTCGTCGGCATAAACGAGGCCCGCCATTGCGGTGTTGTGACTGGCTAAATGGGGTTCTGCATTGCCGGTAGCTGGACAGGTGGGAATAAAAAGAGGGCAAAATAAATCCTTTTTTTGAATACAATCGCACACACGTACCGGTTCGTGTCTGCGACGCCCGCATATGACTGAGGACTACGCGTAATGCCTATAGTTATTTTTTTCCGAACGTACGAGGCTGGGAATCGAACTCGCAACTTCACGATGGGCTGGTTTAGAAGACAAGCACGCTAACCACTCGACCATCCAACTGGTTCAACTTATATAACTAATTCGAGGATCATGGCATTTGTCGTAGCGAATCCGCCTATGGTTATGATTATGTACCTCGTTTTTGCCGGCAATGGAACGCCACAGCGTGCCGCCAATGTGCCCTAACCTTGCCGGAATAACGTATTCCAAATTTTCCTTCTCAATGCCACGATAACTTGCCTCGTTTTTACTGGTAACGGAGCGTCACAGCGTGGTGCATTTATGGATAAAACGCGATATAACGATGACATCACTCCAAATCTGGAGCTTGCCACATCAGTACCGTTATTGCAGCAGGCGAAAAAAGGTGTGATGCCGGCTTGGCATCACACATTTATTTCGCCAAACCACGCACTGTGGCCCGAATTTGCAGCTTAATGCGGAACCATAAGAAAGCATATTGGTGTCACGGTGTGCCGCTGTATGCTGTCCTCTTGCCGCTATAATGCTGACATGTGAATTTTCACAGCACGTTTGTTTATCAGGGTAATTTATTGACGCAGAGCTTGACAATTATTTTGCCTAGGGCATCATAGAACAATCTAAATAAGCTTCTCATCAGTTTTTCTATAAATGCTCATAACTGCTCAAAGGGATTATGTATAGTGTCATGAAGATTAATGAATTGCCTTGCATCAGTGCTTTTAACTGCTTGTACAATGATTGCGAAAGCTAGACTTCGAAGTGTGCTCTCTACGCTTTGCAAGAGACGAACGCTCTTTTGGGATCCCACTTTTGTGTCGCAAACCCATTTCTACCCTACATCAACCGAAAAAACTTTGTTCGGATATGAAAACTGTGAAAACCTCACCTCTCGCTGTGCTCACAATAGTGTCCATGCGACGAACTATAAGCGATGAAAACAATATCTTGTTAGACTTTCTCCAGAGTACTGTTCATGTAAAAAACTCTGACTAACATTTCATAACTTTCTTTAGAGGGACTCGGTGAATCATCAGAAGATTCTCTCGCCGCTGAACAAGATGACAAGTTTCACGAGCTGTGGAAATTTGAATAACTTGCCCGACTGTTTATCAAACTAGTCATTTTGTTCAACGGCGAGAGATATGTTCTAATGGTTCACTGAATCCCTCCAAAGAAAGTTTGAAATTTACTCAGAGGTTTACACGTGGATAGAACTGTGGAGAAAGTCTAACGAACCATTGCTTTCAACCCTTGTAGTTCTTCGCATGGGCACTATTGCGAGTACAACGATAGGTGAGATTTTCACAATTTTTATATGCGAACAAAGTTTCTTTGGAGTACGCGATAGAGAAATTTATGTGCGGCTCAGGAGTAACTGCAAAAAGCTTGTGTCTCTTGAAAAGCGCAGGAAGATTGCAAAGTGCGGCTTTCGCACTCACCGTACACATAGTTATATAAGCGGTGAATCAAGTTAAACCATTTGTCTTAACAATGGGAAATGTAATTTTTCAAAACAATGAATATTCATAGAACAACTGATGCCGAGCTTGTTCACATAGTTCTGTAATGCATCCGTAATGTTTGGCCCTAGAAGGTGTGCAATTATTGAGTGGGTGGAACAAAAATTGGCTTGTGAGAATGTAAGAGTGAGAGACCTTGAGAAATTGACTACGAAAATATTTCAAGTACGGTCGAGTTGCATGTATTTATATTTTTCATTTCTCTATTTGTATTATTAAGGAGCGTCTTCTTTTTGTAAATTGAGGTCGTGAATCTCTAACAAAGTGTGTAAAAACGTTTGAAGCGTTTTCACAGCCAGCACCGACCAGAAACAGTTTGAACATTTAAGGAGAATTCATTTTCGTTCCAAGAAAAGTTTGAGTATTTAAGGAGAATTCATTTTCGTTCCAAAAAAAGTTTGAGCATTTAAGAAGAATTCATTTTAGTTCCAAAAAACGTGTGAGCGTTTAAGAAGAATTCATTTTCGTTCCAAAAAAAGTTTGAGCATTTAAGAATTCATTTTCGTTCCATTCTAACGATGCAAACTTCAGCGTCTTGGAGTTGGGATCCAGGGATTAAGAGAACAAAAAAATTAGGAAATTTTTTCAGTGATTTTCAAATTTTACTATGTCCACGAAAAATCATCGTAGGAGAAAATTTGAAAAATCATTTCAAAGGTTAGAATCTCTAGATTTAAAGTTTCCACTTTAAATAATTATTTGCTCTTTTGTTATTAATAAATCAAAAGAAATGTCGCAAAGGAAAATGTTCGACTTTTGTTTCGAGAAGGTGTACAGACGAAGAAAAATTTGTGTGGACGCAGTCAGACGTATTTTTCTTGGATCACCCTTTCTGTTTTGAACTTTGAAACGAGCATATATCAATTAGATGATCAAAGTCAAATTACACTTTTGACTTTAATAATCAATAACTCATGGACCAATCATCGTACACGGAATTAAAGGGCAGTTCTGGAAAGCTGAAAGTATGCTCTTCAGAGAAAGAAAAAATCCATTTTTAATCAATTGTTTTCTATGAGATGTGCAGTTATGAAGTGTGAAAAATGCCGTTAATTCTTTAAATTACAAAAGGTACGACATCTTTACGGATAATTATCGCGAATATTATACTTAGGATTTTACTCCAAGTTGATAGTGTCCACAAAAAGTATGCTAAGCGTAAAGTTGTACCGATTTTTTCCCTGTAGAGAAAGTACTTTTATTTGTTTGTCAATTTCTTATTGAATAATAACAAGCATACCCTCTCAAAGTAAAAAGTTCCATTATTTAACCTTCTTTTCTTTGAAAAATGGATGTTAAAAGTTGTAACCCCTCTGTATTTCCTATACTTTATTAATGTGAAATTAATCTCCTCATAAATTAGCATATTGTAAATACTTTATTGTAAACAAAACGTAAAACGAAGAAAAAAACGTATTAATTTCTTTAAAAAATTGTTCAGTAATGAAGAGTAATGTTTTAAACGATTTTGCAATTGTAGACGTCTAGTTTGTTCCGATATATTGAAATTCCCCTTTCAAAAAGATGAAATCTCTTTTAAAAACTTTTTTGTTAAGTAAATACAACGCCAAGTAAAAAAATCCCTCAAAATCGTTAACGCTTGATTTACTGTATAAAAATTCTGATTTATCTCAAATGTCTCAAACTATACTTTTTATTTAAGTTCAAAAATGGTTTCTTTATACTTCTTTAATGCAAATGTACAAACAAGTGAAATCACTTTTATGAAATAGCCAAGCAAGTGTACTAATGATGTTGCACACTAAATTGTTAAAGCTTAGGAATAATATATTTGAAAATATTTAATTTAAAAAGTCATATTACCATTATAAGAAAAAAATGATATCACCGTTAGATAAAAGTACAAAGTACGTAACACACAAGTACACTGGAAATGCTGTGCAACGGCTTGGCGTGCATGGCTAAAAAAAGCTCGGCGAAAGATTTCGTCATCTCAACATTTCAACTGTCGGATCAATAAAACATAAATTGTCACGATTTATTGTGCAAGTAAAAACCAGATTCATGTGGAGTACGAATCAAATGGGTGATGTACCCTTCGACCACACGGCACTTTAAATGTTAATTGATTTGGATAATACGAAAAAATGAATATAAAAGCATTTACCTTTTATTCTATAACACAATACCCGCATATCTCATGAAACTTATTACGTTTTATAGACTTCGATGTTATGGATAAAGTATGCATCTCTAAATCATCTGCCTCTAAACCATCTAAGCATTTGCAGGTCAAAAGGTTAGCATTACTGTTTTACCCTCCTGCTGGTGGAAACAGAAATTTCGTGCCGATAAAGCTCCAGTATATATGGTTGCTTATAGCCCTAGTACCTGATGGGACATTATAATTGAAGTGTTCCTAATACCCCTGTTAGTCGATGCCACGTTATAATGTAAAATTATATATATATATAGATACATATATCGACGCAAAAATATATCGACGCGGGCGGTCGGAATGGGAAATTCTGTATCTTCCCGAGCTTTTTCCTAACCATGCACGCCGAGGCGTTGCACAGCATTTCCAGTGTACTTGTGTGTTACCTACTTTTATCTAATGGTGATATCAAATTTTCTTATAATCGTAATATACCTTTTCTTAAATAAATATTTCTAAAAATATTATTCCTAAGCTTTAACAATTTAATGTGCAACATGACTAGTAAACTTGCTCGGCTGTTTCATAAAACTGATTTCACTTTTTCTTGTATATTTGCATTAAAGAAGTTTAATGGAACCGTTTTTTGAACCTAAATGCAAAGTATAGTTTGAAGTATTTGAGATAAATTAAAAATTTTATATAGTCAAACAAGCGATAACGTATTTGAGGGATTTTTATTACTTGGCGTTGCTTTTTTACTTTTTTTTAAAAGTATTATATTGACTTTTCTTAATAGCAGCCCGTGCCCTACGTAGGGCTTGTCGCGGCATTTAACAAGTAGACTCTACGGGTTGGGAAATGAACCTCGGGATGAGGCTTCTTGTGTTTATAGTAGTGCCCTCAGGTCGTGTTCCGTTCACGGTCACAGTGCGACTCGACTTATTGATGCAAGTCAACCAGGGTCGTAAATCCTAATACCGAACGCGTGTGATTCGACACTGCAATCTTGTGATTGAGCTCCCGCACCTCAAACTAATGTGGTGAAGGTGGTTAGTTAAAAACAATTGGAGGTAAAATAAAAAAACAATTTAATTTATTTACAATTATTTACATTGATCAGTTAAGGGTACTGATCATTGATTCACGTTGTTTCCGCATAGTAATGTCGACGGTGTTGATATAATTATGTCATGGAGATATTTGAGTAATTTATTTGCGAGAGGCAAGTGTTCTACGCTGATTGGATTCTTGATGTTTCCTCTTCGAATATTTGATGATTACTGACTAAAGAGAAGTTCGAGTCTTACATCCGTGGTTGGTGATGAGAGCTGTCCCACAAACGGGGGATGCGATTCCACCCCTTGGATGAACAACAACTAATTTCATTGGTACAAAAATGTAGAAAAAAGAGTGGGTGGATTGTAGCTGTCACCAATCACGGATCAGAAGTGTGGGAATAGGCAATACTGAGCAGCCCTGTCGTACACGTGTCTTGATCAGTGGGGCATTCCAGTGACAAACTCTTTGGCGCAATGAAAAAATTTCCGCGCTCAACTCTACCATCATGTGGACGCTTGGTAAATCTCGTTATTAGGGGTACATTGGTGCGCCGATATGCGCATCTTGAACGAAGTCACGTGTGAAGGCTTCGAGAAGTAAAAAGTAATATTTGCGAACCAAATGTTGAAATGCCCTGCACGTGGTCCACCGAGCGAGCGAGTCATCGAGCAAAACCAAGCGTGGGCTATTGACCCTTTTTTATGGACTTGAGGTAAGAGAGCAATACTCTTGCCTGTCGTGCCTTGGGACGATGTGTATATTTATAATTATACGGATTAGCTAAATTCAGTACACTAGCTAAATTCTTATTTTCAATCAAATAAATAATAAACTGCTCGCTCGTTCCGCATGCGTAGAACAGGTCGTCTTACAATAAAGCCGTGGCGCTGAGTGTGCAGTGGTTCTCGAGAAAAACCCCATGAAGATTTCATAGCGTACTAAGTATTTAAAAATATTCTCCTTCACCAACCGGCTAGGTGGCCGACGCGCCTAACGGCCCAGATTGGGAAGTCGATGGTTGGCGGTTCGAACCTCAGCTTATAAACTTGTTTTTTCTTTTTTCCGGCATTTTTGTAATGCGACCAATAAATGTTTTGCAGCAGTAATTTGGACACAATATGTCAAGAGATTAAAATAAAAAAATTATTTTGCTCTATCTGGAAACCATTGGGAAATCGATAGATAATCTAAGATTGACACTGGAACCTCCGTAAATGGAACCTCCACTGATGCAATCGCCCCGCGCTATATGCCGAATATCAATCGATGTAGCGCATAGTGGGAAAAGTGCCAGGCCCTAGCGTGAGGCTCGAAGCATGCCAGACAATAAGAGAGGGCTTTGAGGGG
Source organism: Ophion obscuratus (assembly GCA_964007375.1). NCBI lineage: Eukaryota > Metazoa > Arthropoda > Insecta > Hymenoptera > Ichneumonidae > Ophion > Ophion obscuratus. Next base: position 52,696,442 of record OZ023314.1, read on the forward strand.
TACTGAAATCAACCACCCCTGCTGCGTAGAGTTCGCTTGAGTGGATGGTACGCAACCTTTGCTTTTGCAAGTGCGAAGCGGAGCCGATTAAAGAGGTTCCAGTGTACAATAAAATGGTAAAAAAGTTCATACGCTGACATTCGAACCACGGACCTTCGAGAGTTCCTAGTCTGGACGGCCAACTACCTCGGCTACGAGACCGTTTTGTTAAAAATAACCTCTTAAAGTACTTAGCTTGCTGTGGAATCTTAGGGGAGGGGGGGGTCCTCAAAGGAAATAACAGTTTCGATTATCCGAATGATATAACTTCAACATTCAGTTAAAACTTTTAGTTCTGAAAAGCTGCAAATATTCTTAAAAGTTCAGGCTAAAATAATATCGAAAAAAATACTAACAAAATTTGTATTTTTTTCGCGTATATGAGGACTAAAATCACTAAGGGCTGGTTCCACAGCTCTCGGTTAACCGAGTTAACCAAAGTGTAGTGCGCTAACAAGGAAACGTTGCGAGGTCGATGTCTCCGATGTCGATTCAATTTTGCATGCTTGTAGAATGGGTAAAAATAGGCGGGACGTATTTTTTATTTCGGCGAAACCTAATTTTTAAGGGTTGAAACGCACCCCCAAAAATTGGGGTGTTTTGCGATGTTCGTCGATTCGTTTCAACATTTCAACGTTTCAACGGCACGAGATATGAAAACACTCCAAATTGCAATAATGTTTATGTTTTCGTTCACTATACATTGGAGATGAAAACGATGCAGATAGCAACAAATTTCATGTTGTTTATTGCAAAAACGCAACCTTTTAAACCGTATCTCTGAGAATTTTTTATCGATTGGGATGTAAATTTGCATACATATAGAGAATGGACAAGTGGGCATACGGATTTTTTCTTTTTCCGGTATCTCACAATTAAGGGATTGAAACTGCCCGTTGATTTTTTAGCCAAGAGCATCGTATAATTAGCCAGCTTTTTGGCATTTTCCAGCCCCCCCCCCCCAACTCTCTCTCGAAAGGCAAATGTACAAAGTTCTTACCCCGAGGAATGGTCGAAGCTTTGAGGAAATAAAAATGGGTTACAAAGAACGTACAATCAGTCAAAATAGTCAATACACGTTTTCTCGCTTTGGCCGAATGATACGCTCAAGGGGACAACGGACCCTTAAAAACTTTGTTCTTTCTATAGTTCGTGATCGGACCGAAATAAAAGTAAAGTTCGAAGGGGAAAAATGTTGTATTCTTCGACTACTCGACGTTCATGATGATAATGATAAGTATAGCAACAAATGGCGTGTTGTTTATTGCAATAATTCGTGAATTACTTGTGAAAAATCACTCTTCAGTTTTCCACTAATATGGGCACAGGCAAGGCTCGCAATCACGGACTGACTTCGTGCTTCGGGAAGCAACTGGATTACAATTGTATATTTACGAAGATATTTCACTCCGCTCACCGTATCGAAGGCATCATCTGCAGAGATTACAGCGTTTTTGGGTTGCCGCTGCAACTCATGAACAGAATGATGCAAACATTTTTGTCAGCTTATAACGCAGGTGACAAAATCAATCTTTATCTTTAACTTTATCTTTAACTTTCACTTCATGATAACCCTGAAATGGCCTTATTAATGATTAATAACAGTTCTAGTAATAGCGTGTGCCGTGGTTATTTTTTTCGTGTATACTTATCAATTGGGTTTCAAGTCATATAAATTCACCCACGATCATTATTGCTGCAGTTACGGCGGAGAAGCCAGCCATAGATTTCGAGTTCCAAATACGAATAAAAATTTACGTTATTCCGGTGAATGTTATTCAACTTTTATTCATATCGATAAGTGCTATGAATTTGCCTCGTACTCCAATTACCAAAGAAGGAAACACAGCTCAGTAAGGACCTAGAAAACATGATCATTGAAGAGATAGATCGACCTATGAAGAAGGAAGTCGAAACTGGTTTGAATTTTCTTTCACCAAACGAAATTCATGAAGCAGCCGCAATATAAGATGGCAGTGAAGAAGATTGGCATGGACAACGATACCTAGATGCGAAAATGGGGGCAATGTATGTACCTAAGATATAGAAGAATTGAGTTACACATACAAGACAAGAGCTGTAGATTACTGGAGATCCTGGGCAAATGGGAATAGAACGTTATCATCTGTTCAAACGAAATTCAAAAAAGTGAAATCGGAGCCGCAGCTACGCCGGTGGGCCCATAGTATAAATAAGGGTGGCACCTACAAAGAAAAGTTAACAAAAATAGCTCACTACACGTTAAACAATTTTAATGATGCTTTGGACAAAAGGCTGCCTGTCCATGACCTTCGACGATGGGCCTCATGTGCACGAGAAATTGTAGAAATGCCAGCCGTAAATTTCCAAGCATCCGCTTCTTGGCTAAGGACATTAAAAAAGCAACATGGAATTGTGTCACGGAAGACTACTACATATGTAATAAAACAACAATTATTAAACGCTGATACACTTCATAACGAAGCTATCGAATTTATAGAAATGGTGATAGTCAACATAGCTAACGTTGGGGCTGAAAACACATTTAATTCGGATCATAGTGGATTCAATTTAGAACTACATACAGGCCGCACATTAGCGAAAGAAGGGCAGAAATCCGTTGAGACAGTAGTCCAATCGAAATCATCCACAACACACAGTTATACTATATAGCCTTTGATTTCTGCGAGTGGCAAGCTTTTGGCACTTATATTGATCGTTTTAAACGAACCGACTGGCAAATTTGGTCATCGAGTGGAACAAACTATGGTCAGAGCCGAAAATATATTTCTATTGGCTTCGAAATCTGGAAAATTGACGACTATTCATTTCAAGCGCTGGTTCCAGGAAGTATATATTCCCAATACGGGACCAAAATCGGTAATACTTCTGGCTTCTTGGAGCGGGTAATGTCCAACTGCATTTGAAGAAATGGATATACAAGGGAAAGATATTAAAGTTTTAACCATTCCACCAGGTAAATATATTGCACCAGTTTCATTAGTTCTGTAGACAATTAGTTCATATGATAATTAGTCATTCCTGCAGGGAAAGCTGGAATGGTACAGTCCCTTGATGTTTATGGTTTTCGTGAATGGAAAAACTTCGTCGAACACTTTTTATGACGCAGTAATATTAACCCATTAACGCCCAAGAATCGCTATTTTTTCCTTCATTTTCAAGCCAGATTTTTATTATATAAAAAAAATCATAAAAAATGAAGAGATACGTTCCCTAGTATTTTCGGGGGTGCTCTTTCGGAATCTGGGGTCAAAATCGGGTTTTGTCCATTAGGAAAAAAAATATGGCGGCTTTTAAACAAAAAATAAACAGGAAAAATCGATGACACTTTTTGTTCAAAATTTTTTTTCACCTCGAAGCCGTTGTAAAGTTCGGTTTTTTGTTCAACCATGGGTGCATAGAATAGTGACGATTGAACAATCAATTTTTTAAATTCGTCGTTGTCAACATTTTCAACCCCAAAATGGCGCTTTTCATCCCCTGAGTGACACGAAAAATTTCACGCTCGGTGTCCCAAATGAAAAGTAGTTGGATTTGGACGAAAATTGGTACTCGGAGGTTTTTGAGGTCGCTGATTACGATTCCGTTCTCAAAATTCCGAAATTCAAAATGGCCGATCCAATGTGGCGGACACAAATGCAAAAGTTCATTTGAATTGGATAAAACGTAGCACTCGGGGATTTTCGAGGTCGCTGATTATGATTCTGCTCTCAAAATTCGAAAGCCTTTGGGTATTTAAATACCTGAAAAAACCAGGTATTTAAATACACAAAGGCTTTCGAACTTTCAGAGCAGAAATATAATAAGCGACCTAGAAAACCCTCGAGTGCCACGTTTTATCCAATTCAAATGAACTTTTGCATTTGTGTCCATCATATTGGATCCGCCATTTTGAATTTCGGAATTTTGAGAGCAAAACCATAATCAGCGATGTCGAAAACCCCCGAGTGTCACGTTTTATCCAATTCAAATGAACTTTTGCATTTGTGTCCGCCATATTGGATCCACCATTTTTAATTTCGGAATTTTGAGAGCAGAATTATCATCAGCGACCTCGAAAACCCCCGAGTGCCACGTTTTATCCAATTCAAATGAACTTTTGCATTTGTGTCCATCATATTGGATCCGCCATTTTGAATTTCGGAATTTTGAGAGCAAAACCATAATCAGCGACGTCGAAAACCCCCGAGTGTCACGTTTTATCCAATTCAAATGAACTTTTGCATTTGTGTCCGCCATATTGGATCCGCCATTTTGAATTTCGGAATTTTGAGAGCAAAACCATAATCAGCGACCTCGAAAACCCCCGAGTACCACGTTTTATCCAATTTAAATCAACTTTTGCATTTGTGTCCCCCATATTGGATCCGCCATTTTGAATTTCGGAATTTTGAGAGCAGAATCATAATCAGCGACCTCGAAAACTCCAGAGTGCCACGTTTTATCCAATTCAAATGAACTTTTGCATTTGTGTCCGCCATATTGGATCCACCATTTTTAATTTCGGAATTTTGAAAGCAGAATCATAATCAGCGACTTCGAAAATCCCCGAGTGCCACGTTTTATCCAATTCAAATGAACTTTTGCATTTGTGTCCGCCATATTGGATCGGCCATTTTGAATTTCGGAATTTTGAGAACAGAATCGTAATTAGCGACTTCAAAAACCTCTGAGTACTAATTTTCGTCCAAATCCAACTACTTTTCATTTGGGACACCGAGCGTAAAATCTTCGTGTCACTCAGGGGGTGAAAAGCGCCATTTTGGGGTTGAAAATGTTGACAACGACGAATTAAAAAAATTGATTGTTCAATCGTCACTATTCTATGCACCCATGGTTGAAAAAAAACTGGACTTTTCAACGGCTTCGAGGTGAAAAAAAATTTTGAAAAAAAAGTGTCATCGATGTTTCCTGTTGTTTTTTGTTTAAAAGCCGCCATATTTTTTTTCCTAATACAGAAAACCCGATTTTGACCCCAGATTCTGAAAGAGCACCCTCGAAAATACTAGGGAACGTATCTCTTCATTTTTTATTATTTTTTTTATATAATAAAAATCTGGCTTGAAAATGAAGGAAAAAATCGCGATTCTTGGGCGTTAAGGAGGTACGGTGATTGGAGCGAGTCCAAGATAAAAGCCCGATTTTTTCTAAGAACATTGTCGAGAGCTTCGTCCATGCGTATGCGGAGTTTCCACGAGATTTACCGTACAGTTTCCGAGTTATTAATTGTTAAAGTTGGTCAATTAGTCACACGTAGACGACAAAATGTGCCTGCCCTCTCATATATCGATTTTTTTGTGCTACTTGGAGCCAAGACTCGCGTAAAAAAAACGGACGGTTGCGTTCGTTGGTTCGTTGTGATCAATAAGGCAACTTGAATTGGAAAGCTTACCGCAGAAATAAGCAATAAATTTAGAAATAAAGTCGCGAAAAACCGAAGTATTCGGCGAGAGAGACGTCTCGTGACGTAACCGCAGCCATCTTGCTCGAAGTGTGGCAACGCCGGATATCCGCGCAAATTTGATTCTTCTATCGGATATTTTCAACGCGAATTAAAAATATGGTTGTGTGAAGCCGTACGTTTTTTAATCGATTATAAAAGGCCTTTCGTCGCTATTTACTCAGAGTTCTTTTATGCATAGCTAAGGCATCTCAATCTTTCTGGCGACATGCATACAACGCATTTATATGTAAATTCAGCATGGAAAAACCGTCATATAAAATGAACGTTCGTTTTTATATCTGCAAATATTGTGAAAATTAGGAAAGGGAAAAATAACATAACAATCGATGAAATATGTTTTGACTTCGGACAGATTGGACATTCGATATTGAGGTTAACGTCAACGCGACGTTTTTCATTTGCATTCGCAATATCATCTTTTCACTCTCTAATTCTTGTCCGACAGAATCTACCTTTGTCTCTAAACTGGACTTCAGGTACAATCCTGTTACTCTCTTGATAAACTTCTACAGTACTTATTTTCATTCTCCATGTGTACCGGCTACCAAAAATAATAAGCCGAGCGCGTGGGACCGATGACAGCTACCGAAAATGCAACGATGCTAATCGTCGACGATATGGCGTACTACTGAAGTCGAGTAGTAGATTATTACGTTTGTTTTCATATTATAAAAATAATAAGTAGTTTTAAATTCAATGCTTAAAAAATATTTCTCGAATTATAGGCTACACACATATGTCTAAAACGTAGCGGTATTATGGCGAAAAATAGACTCTTAGTTTACTAGCGTGGTCATCACCGTACCTCCTTAATGGGTTAACAATTACGACGTCAATCTGCATTTGAAAGACAATATTGTTAAGTTACGATCCAACCAGTTTGTTAAGTTACGACCCAACCAGTTTTCTTCTCCACGGTTTATAAACCTTTTCAAATATACGTGGACCACCAAACTTTGAAAATCCGGTAGAATACAGCTTTTCATAAAATGTACCAACATGCGATATATGCGGCGAAGCAGCTATTATCACTTGTGCGTCCCATATAGGGTCACCTGTCGTAACAAAAATACCAGCATTCAGCCATTGAACGGTTTGCTGATAATCGGTCAATGATTCGTCGACCAGCATTGAGGTACTGTAGGCGGATGAACGCCTTGCCAGATCTATGCCAGCCATTGGTGGGCCAATACCGTCGCACCGATAATATGGCGATCAGCATTGGGGTATGATAGGCCGATGAACGGCTTGCCAGATCTATGCCAGCCATTGGTGGTTTGTTCTTGGGCATTTTGCAAATGCAGGTCGTTAAACTGTAAGAACAAGGGATAAGGTTTCGAAAAGCATCTCCCACTCATGAAGCTGAAATTTTGCACAGAACTTCTTTTCAATATTTTAAGAGAACCTTTATAAGGATTTTGGCGACTAGCAATAGTTTACGATATATCGTATATTGAAAGTTATTTATTGTACTGCACGTCTACTATATTAAATAAACCTAAACAAACCCATCCCACATGGCAAGTGATATGTACGTACGGGCGAGCACTGTTTGCCAGGAAGCAACGAGGTGGAGGAGTGGGGGCTATCTATCGGATATATAGATATACTCGTATGGCGTGAGATAATAAATTTTATAATGCGATATTTCCAAAACTATTGCTAGTCGTCAAAAATCCGTTAAGGGTTTCTCTTAGGATAATGAGAGGAAGTTCGGTGCAAATTTTCAGATGAGTATGCTTTTCGGAACTTCACCGAAAACGAGCGAGTTATTTTCACAGCATAAATGGACCAAAAAAATTGTCGGTAAACTTTAATGTAACGAATAAAATTATCGACATAAAAGTAAGGAACGAACAAACGATTAATTCTGTAAGTGTTAGGATGACTAAGTGGGTAGGGCGCTCAACACTAGAACGAACGGCGTACGTTCGATCCCGATGATAGGTAAGAACTTGAACAATGTAGAAAGCATTTTTAATGCAATTACTCTATATACATGAACATAAGTAAAGCATAAGAAAATAAAAAAATAGTACTAGAATTTGTGTTTTCATAATTTGTAAATTTTCTATTTTTCATTTCCGGCAGAAGATCCGGCAGCCGTTGCTGGGCCAATAAGGGCGTATGATATTTGGCCAAGTCTTAGCAGCCATTCATGGTTTACCATTAACAACCATGCATGGTGCGGAACTGGCCCGTTTACATAGCCATTACCGCGCCATCGTCTTTTCTCTGGCAACCAGTCGTGGACCATTACTGTGCCGATTGTAAAACCCTATTTGGGATGGAATAAAAAAATTTCGTTGTTTCAACCACTCTTATCATGACTATCATTATTGTAATAAGTATAATCCATAAAAAACATAGGGTTGAAACTTTTCCTAAATAAGTAAGCGTGAGAACATTTTTCCGATTATGTTGTTATCTTCTAAGGCAGTACGTGTCGGGGGAGAATTTCTTCGTAAATATACGATGGTAATCTAATTGCTTGCCGAAGCAGGAAGTCAGTTCATGATTGCGAGCCTTGCCTGGGCTCATATTAGTGGAAAACTGAAGAGTGATTTTTCACTAGTAATTCACGAATTATTGCAATAAACAACACGCCATTTGTTGCTGTACTCATCATTATCATCATGGACGTCTAGTAGTCGAAGAATACAACATTTTTCCCTTCGAACGTTATTTTCATTTCGGCCCGTTCACGAGCTATAGAAAGAACATAGTTTTTGAGGGTGCGTTGACCCCTCTAGAGGGTCGTTCCGCCAAAACGAGAAAATGTGTATCGACTATTTTGACTGATTGTACGTTCTTTGTAACCCATTTTTATTACTACAAATTTTCGTCCATGCCGCACAGAAAGAACTTTGAACGTTTGCCTTTCGAGAGGGGGGCCGTTCGGGGTAGTGGGGGGGGGGGGGCTGGAATGTTACAAATATGCAATTGCGTAACATATATTGACGTGAATTTTGACCGAAATGCGAAAAGGCTAGCTGATTATACGATGCCCTTGGCTAAAAAATCGAAGGGCAGTTTCAACCCCTTTAATTGTGAAATATCCGAAAAAAAATCACATCCGCACTTTTCCATTCTCTACATGGATGCAAATTGACATCCCAATCGATTAAAAATTCTCGGAGATACGGTTGAAAAAATCGCATTTTTGCAATAAACAATATGAAATTTGTTGCTATCTGCAGCGTCCTCATCTCTAATGTATACTACACGAAAAAATAAACATTGTTGCAATTTAAGGTTTTTTCATATCTCCTACCGTTAAAACGTTATCGACGAAAAACGGAAAACACCCCAATTTTCGAGGGTGCGTTTCAACCCTTAGAAATCGGGTTCACCCGATGTAAAACAATACGTGTTGCCTATTTTTACCTATTCTACAAGCATGCCAAATTTAATCGAAGCCGTTGACATCGACCTTGCAGCGTTTCCTTGAAAGTGGGATTTTGATTGGTCCATTCGCGCTTTGCTGGTATGAGTGCATCAAATGCTCATTTAGCTTTTAATAACAACTAGTAAGTCAATAAAATATTGCTGGTGCTCTCTGCCCACGAAACGTCACCTCAAAGAGCCCTTTTCATGTGTAGCATGCTGTAGAAGGAATTGTATCTGTTTAGTTAGTTGATAAAAAACTGCAGCTTTGCACACCCTATTTAAACTGATAGCCTTTGACAATGCATTTGAGTCCATCATATATTTGAATGGCTGCTGGTAACATCTAGTCAATTACTAGAATGCTGCCGCTGCTCACTCCCCATGAGACGTCAGCACAAAAATTTCTTTTCACATGCAACGGCAATTGCCCTTTACTGTTTTCAAATGCTCTGAATAAATGACGTCAAAGATGTGTTTCATGTGTGAGACAGATGTGTGACATTTCTCACAGTAATGAGAAGAGTATGTGGCTTCCGGATGGAGGCCGTGTTGAGGATCAGCGTTGTGCCGACGTTTCGCAAACGTTACAGTCTGCATCATCAGGGCTGAGAGCTCCGATACTGAAGCTCTCGTGTCTCAGGTATTCCTTATATAGTTGCAGTCATCGTTCCGGATGGCTGCACCAGCCAATCAGATGTTTTAATTGATCAGCTGGTCAATTAAAAAACCCGGAGGACGGTGTGCCAAATAGGATTGACGTGATATCCTCCATCTCTGTTTAGATTGTCCGGATGTTTTCGGATTTCCAAGCCTTCTCGGTGTTTCCTGGAAAAATAGCTGTTTGATGGGGCCAGACTTTGGGCTTTGTCGAACTGGATGGCATGATCAGTCTCCATCCAATGTTCGGCCAGCGCTGATTGTGTAATATGGCCATATTTGATACACCGTTGGTGTTCTTTGATCCGTGTACTGATCTTCCTCCCGGTTTCTCCTATGTACACTTTACCGCATGAGCAGGGTATCTTGTATACTCCTGGTGCACTTAATGGTGGTCTTTGGTCTTTTGCACTCGGAATCACTTGTGCTAGTTTCTTCTGAGGTTTGAATATGACTCGCACGTTATGTTTTCCAAGGACCCTCCCGATGCGATCGGTTATGCCCTGAAGGTATGGAAGGGAAGTTGTTGCGGTTATTTGTCCTTCATTCTCCCCATCAGGTGCTGTAACCGTTTTCGGATCAGCTATTTTTCTTTTTAGATTTTTGATCGTTCTTTCGATGTTGCCTGGCTTGTAGCCATTGTCTCCTAAAGCTTTTCGTAGGTGTTCTAGTTCAACCTCCAAGGAGTCTGGTTCGGAGATCGCTAGAGCTCTGTAGACCAGAGAGCTTATGACCGACTGTTTTTGGGAAGGGTGGTGATGGGACGTAGCATGGAGGTATCTATCCGTATGCGTTGGCTTCCGGTAAACTTTATGGCCCAAAGTGCCATCGCTTTTCCGTTGAACCAGTACATCCAGAATATTGGGGTGCTGAGAGTTGAGGAAGGTTAAGAAATGATTGAGGTTTTCTTTGCCGTGACTCCAAATGACGAAGGTGTCATCGACATATCGGAACCAGGTGGAGGGCTTGAGGGAAGCTTCTTGCAGAATTCTGTTCTCAAAGTTCTCCATAAAGATGTTGGCGATGATAGGAGAAATAGGGGAACCCATGGCTGCGCCTGAAGTTTGTTCATAAAACTGGGATTGAAATTGGAAATATGTAGAGTTTAGGCAATGTTCTATGAGGGGCAGTAGGTTAGGGGCAACTTTTTTGGAATTTTTAACTATGCTTAGGGTTTCATTGGTTGGGACGTTTGTAAACAGGGATACAACATCGAAACTCACTAAAATGTCTTCTGGTTGTACTTTGATAGTCTGGATCTTGTTCACAAAATCCCGGGAGTTTTGGATATGGGAGTTGTTGAGGCCTACGAGTTCCTGCAAAGGTTTGCAGAGAAAACGTGCCAAATGATATGTAGGACTGCCTATGTTGCTAACAATGGGCCTTAGTGGGATGTTGTTTTTGTGTATTTTTGGCAGACCGTAAAGCCTGGGTGGTAGGGATTCCTTGGGTGTTAGGGCTTTGGTTAGGTTTTCTGATAGACCAGCCTTCTTTAGAAATGTTGTTGTTTTCTTTTCTACACTCGATGTGGGGTCACGTGATAATTTCTTGTACGTGTTGGTGTCCTCGAGCAGGTTCAAAATTTTACTGTAGTAGTCCGTTTTATCCATGATGACAGTTGCATTCCCTTTGTCAGCTGGTAGTATTAAGATGTCCTTGTTTTTCTTCAAATTGTGAAGAGCAAGGTGTTCTTCCTTCGTGATATTCTGCTGCGGAGGTTTTGCCTTGTGTAGAATGTTGCTTATCCGTTTCCTGATGTCGTTTCCAGTATCCAGTGGGAGACGATAGATGGCCGTTTCCACCTGGCTGATGATTTCTCTGGTTGGAATTTCTGTCGGTGTAATGGCGAAATTGTGCCCTTTTGCGAGGACTGATGTTTCAGCTGCGGAGAGTGTGTGGTTACTTAGGTTTTTAACTGTGTGGGTTAGAATGGGCTGCTTTGATTGTGGGCATAGTTTCCTGAATTTTTCTATTTGATTCTTGGATCTTAGGTCTGCACAGTGGAGGGCTTGTTCGTGAGTGACACGGTCAAGATCTTCCCACAGCTGTGGTTCCAAAGAGTCAGATAGACGTAGATGAAGTTTAAGGAGTTTTTGGGAATTTTGGTCCAAAAGCTTTTTGGTGAAAGATATTCTCTCTTTTACCAGTCTCAGCGAGGCCTGGTGGAGGATAGTTTTGGCTTGTTTTGATGGAAAGGGGTTTTTCAATTGAAAACATTTTGGTACCACTTGATGGTCGCGGCACCTCTTTAGGAATGTTAACGAGCACAGTTGGATGTGCAGAGTTTTCCTGAGTTTGGAAAAGGTGTTAACAGAACCCAAAATAGCCTCTCCGTGTAGGCGTCTGATTTTAGTTTTAAGGCTTTCACGGCTCTTTATGTAATGAGAAGAGTATGTGGCTTCCGGATGGAGGCCGTGTTGAGGATCAGCGTTGTGCCGACGTTTCGCAAACGGTACAGTCTGCATCATCAGGGCTGAGAGCTCCGATACTGAAGCTCTCGTGTCTCAGGTATTCCTTATATAGTTGCAGTCATCGTTCCGGATGGCTGCACCAGCCAATCAGATGTTTTAATTGATCAGCTGGTCAATTAAAAAAAAGCTTTAGGAGACAATGGCTACAAGCCACGCAACATCGAAAGAACGATCAAAAATCTAAAAAGAAAAATAGCTGATCCGAAAACGGTTACAGCACCTGATGGGGAGAATGGAGGACAAATAACCGCAACAACTTCCCTTCCATACCTTCAGGGCATAACCGATCGCATAGGGAGGGTCCTTGGAAAACATAACGTGCGAGTCATATTCAAACCTCAGAAGAAACTAGCACAAGTGATTCCGAGTGCAAAAGACCAAAGACCACCATTAAGTGCACCAGGAGTATACAAGATACCCTGCTCATGCGGTAAAGTGTACATAGGAGAAACCGGGAGGAAGATCAGTACACGGATCAAAGAACACCAACGATGTATCAAATATGGCCATATTACACAATCAGCGCTGGCCGAACATTGGATGGAGACTGGTCATGCCATCCAGTTCGACAAAGCCCAAAGTCTGGCCCCATCAAACAGCTATTTTTCCAGGAAACACCGAGAAGGCTTGGAAATCCGAAAACATCCAGACAATCTAAACAGAGATGGAGGATATCACGTCAATCCTATTTGGCACACCGTCCTCCCGGTTTTTTAATTGACCAGCTGATCAATTAAAACATCTGATTGGCTGGTGCAGCCATCCGGAACGATGACTGCAACTATATAAGGAATACCTGAGACACGAGAGCTTCAGTATCGGAGCTCTCAGCCCTGATGATGCAGACTGTACCGTTTGCGAAACGTCGGCACAACGCTGATCCTCAACACGGCCTCCATCCGGAAGCCACATACTCTTCTCATTACATAAAGAGCCGTGAAAGCCTTAAAACTAAAATTTCTCACAGTTTTGGGGATGAAATACGTCCGTCTCACGCTTGGCGCGTGAAGCGAGTATTCCCTCGCTCCATGTCCACAGAGCAGACACTAGGAAAGCCGTGTAACTGTGAAGACTGCGTGTCCACCCGCGAGAGACGTCGCGGCGCGCTACCTTCTCTTCTTCGTACGCATCATCAAAAGCTCGAAAACCATGCGCACCTTTTTATTTTTGGCTACACGTGAGAACCTTTCTCGGCTTTCGGAGTAAGATGCTGCCCGATACAAAGAAACTGCCAATTCTACGTACACCCTCTCCCTCTCTCTCTCTCTCTCCCTCTCTCTCGCTCGCCCTCTCTCTCTGCCTCTGTCTCTCTCTTCATTTCTCGCATACAAGCAAGAAAGAAAAGTCCAACTTATTGAACAATAAATACTATGGGCCTATGATTCTTCACGAAGTTTCATTTTGTAGTACTTCGCGTTAAAACAAACTATAATCCCGAGGAGTACAATCATATATTTTGCTACTTCGTTATACACACTGGGTCTGTGATCCCTGGGTCTGCGTCTGAGGCCCGAGCACCTTTCGAACGCTTTAGTTTCCTTGAAATTACATCAATTCAGATGATTTTTTCTGTAATGAAAGAGCAGACTGTTAGAAAAGCGCTAGGGAAGAAAAATTCTATATTCGGTTCATATTTTTTCTAAGAAAGCTGTTAGAGCAGATGAAAAAGTTTTGCGAAAGAGAAAAAATACGATTTTGCATTTTTTTCAAAATTCATAAGTCAGAAACTAATCGACAGAATAAAATTTTAGTTGCGGATCCTGAAACGGCAGAGGTGAAATTTCAAGAAAAAATATGGTGATATAATTTTTTATTTTTGATTTTCGGAGTTTTATTTTTTGTTAGAACCGATGTATGGTCTATTCTGACGAATTATTACTGTAAGAAATCAATATTTCCGAAAGAATTTTTTTATACATTGCATAAAAGTATTTATATAACAAGATTTCATTGAATAAAAGCAGAAACAAAGTATATTCGTAAGTTTTTGGGATGAGTCTAGCCGTTAAAATCGGAATCGTAGGAAACAGCATCGAAGTTGTGATCCTCAGCATCTTTTTCGTCTTCTTCTGTCTCGTGGTCGGTTATATTTTCGACAACATTATCTTCCATGTCGGTTTTATCGTCGAAAACCTCCTTTTTGCAACAAATTCGCAGTTTCTTTTGTATTTATTCCACAGTTCACGTTTGACTGCGAGTAAGCATGGCGGCCATTAATAATAAAATCAACAATTATACATTTTTGTTACTTATTTATATATCTATTCATTTACTTATTCACTTATTTATTTATTTATTTTTCGATTTTACAGGCACCTGGCAGCGAGTATACTTATTGGCTAATACATTCATAGCAGAATCTCACCTAGAAATAATACAAAAATTGTTAGTTTTGAAAGATAATAAAGTCGTGTACATTTATTCAATACGACTCATTTTAAATCGAATTCGTGAAGAAAGAAAGGATGTTGTCTCATCCGGAAGGGATGAGAGCATAATATTTTCGTTTCCTTCTTTGTTGCCTACACCTAGCGCAATAGCACGGAATGAGGGTAAAACGGGATAGTGCGTGGGAAAGAATAGAATTAAGGAATTGACGCGAGGTTTCGGTACTGAGGAGTAATTCGACAGAATTGGTGTACGATTGACACTATGTTATTTATTATAAGTTACTAGACGGGTTAAAGCGATCAAGCCTACGATGAACGATACAAAAAGAAAAGGTAACGTTAGCTTACATCGGTTGTGTTTGACGCTCGGCCGCTCGCTCGCGTGGATGTTTGTTGTCGCTCGCGTTACAAGGGTCTTCGCTCTTGGCCTGGTGCGCTTGCTAGTGAAATTGCTGGTAAGGTGCTCGCAGGATTTTACGCTGGTCGTGTGTATAATCGACGGGCACTACGCGTGGATAGAAATATGGACGGTGCGCGAGGTCGATGAATTGAGACTGATATTCACGGACCGATGATAGAAATTATACAAGTGTAGAATAAAACTTTTGTGACACGAAAAATAAAGACTGTTCGTATGCAAGTTAATGGGAGATATTCGTTTGCTTCTGAATTAAGACTCGATAAAAGAAGTTGATTCGATATTGGTTGACGGAAGACTGAATTTGATGAAGATTGTCGGGGAACTGGGTTTGAGACTCGATAGAAGAACTTGATTCGATGGTAGTTGTCGGGAGACTGCTTCGAGCTTTTGCGCCTGACCCTTCTTAGTTCGCATGCGAATTTTTCAAGTAAGTGGGAGACAATCTCTGGTTTCTCTTTTTAGAAATAATGGCGCCGATGGAAGGGGCAATTTCGCTTTGTTAACGGAACGCGCATGAGGTGTGTAGCCGAAATTCACGCTAAGTCGTGCGCGATAGCGCGGCGACCGTTTAATTCGGACGACCTGGATGTTTTCATACTACGCTCTGGTTACCGGATCGAATCATGCAGACTTCTTTTTGCCTCCATGCGGATGGCTAGCGTAAAGTTTTTGGAATGAGCTTCGGTTTGATTTTTTGAACTGCAGCTTTTCGTGGAATTTTTGCCTGACATGAGATCGTGTTCTTGTTGAAAGCCAATGCGATAGAAAAAGTCAATGACAGTGGCGGTGCTGCTATCATGTATATATTGCTGTTATTTGAATATGCTCACGGAACGTTCGCAAGTTCCGTTTGATGCTGTTAGGCGTCTTATTCTTAGATTTATACATTTAATACGCCTATGACGGCAAATGAGGAAAGAAGGGACATTCGCTAGGCTGTAACAATGTACTTACTTCGTAAATTCGACCGCTTCCAAGAGTGTGATCCTAGGGTTAATATTAATATTAAATTACATATACTACTGAGTCCAAAAAATAAGGTGACATTTATTTCGAAAATTCTTTATTTATTTTTCCAAATCAATTTCATCTCCTTCAAAGTAATCCCCTCCCGATGCAATACACTTATGCCAACGGATTTTCCAATCTTCGAAACACTGATTGCAGTCACTTTCCGAGATGGCCTTCAGTTCCGTCTTCGCTGCGGCTTGAATCTCCTCTATCGTATCAAAACGGTGTCCCCGGAGCGATCTTTTGAGCTTGCTGAACAGCCAGAAGTCGCACGGCGCCAAAAACTCAACCCATATCGTTCCGCAACCACCGTATTCACCTGGTCTGGCGCCGTGCGACTAGCCTAGTCGCACGGCAAGGGTTCTAGGCGCCTCGCCTAGAACCCTTGGCCCTTCGTCCCTTGTCTTCTCCCTTAGCTCCGGAATAAACAGCCCTGGCGTTTATGACCCACTCAAGAGTCTCGTAATCCGATCTCCGACCAAGTCCCGTCGACGCAATTGAGTCGCCCTCGGCTCACTATCGTAGACACATTTAAACGTCGACAATGTTTCTGTACGGAACAAAAGAATGAAGTCGCCATGATTTTTCGGATGGGTCTTCCTCGGGATGCAATCGCAACTCTTCTCAAGCGCAGTGATCCACTCCGCTCGAGAGAGCCAACCACACCACGACTATTACCCCTCTAGATAGGTTTTTAAGGTAGGGAAACCAAGACCGCACCAGGACTTTACCCCACATGATCTCACCGGAAACACTCCAATGCTACGTGCCTTTCGTGTGAATTGATATCGTCTAACATCAAAGGCGATTCTCATGCCGAACTATCATGCATAGTTCTCTTTTCTGCATTCAGAGTGTATTGATAGAAGGATCCCCATATGCTGCGGGGGCCTGGATGTTGGCCTAACGTGATCGCGGGTAAAACCAGGCTCCAATTAGCACATCTACCCGATCACGTGAGGCATTGTGCGAAGCGCTGACTCCCGACCATGGTCAGAACCTCCGCCGAGGGGACTCCATTACTCGAGCCTGACCACCAAGGTTTCGCTTAGCATTCTGAGTACTCGACTTAGTACCGGTAAACCATGGTTAGAACAGTCCGGACTCGCAGCACATGTTAGTTGAGCGTGCAACAGGATAGTAGGCAGGACGGATAGTATAGCAGACAGTATAGTAGGCAAGCGGAGAGGTTGTCACAGTAGAAAAACGCAAATTCAAGTTGTCAAACAACATTGACCAACTTACACACTTGGTGACATCAAGTTGCCCATCAAATTTCATACGCAATTCCCTGAATTTACCAATAACAACCATAATCGGTTACAAACCGTCTTCTGCCGTGCCAGGAAGAATAAAGAAAATAGCGTCTCCCGGGCTCTCGTAGCGCGCACCTTGGCCAGGAGTCGATGGTGAGACATGCCGGGTACCTAGCTAACCAGAGAAATAGCGTCTCCCAGGCTCTCGTCCCGCGCACTCTGACCAACAGGGGGCGGAGAGACATGCGGGGTACATAGCTAACCAAAGGATGGTCGCCGTTGCCCCCAACTGGGCAACACCAACACGTCGGTTATCCAAGACGTATCTGCCTACAAGCCCGATAATCGCGGCGCACTGTTACAGTCTCGTCGTAAGAAAATCCAGCGTCCTCGACGGTAAGACGATGGTGACCCGTTTCCGAAGGTCGTCAACGGGGATGACGCTCCTTTGACGCTTTGCCTTCCGAAGCGCACGCAGGTGTTCAACCTCGTACCGATCGTTCGGCAGGACAGCAGTGATTTTGAACGGCCCCTTGAACTCGGCCATCAATTTCCTGCTCTGCCCTGTTGCGACAGGATACGTGGCCACGATACCGATGTCTCAGTTTGAATACCGCAGGGGCTTGGACCGGACGGCAAATGCCGTCTTCTGGTGCTGTTGTTCTTCACCCGTCGAACGCTTAGCTTCCTTCGGCAGTTCCTTGAGATTTATTTGATCGAGAGTCGACTGGATCCGACCGAGTAACGCTGCATCTGCTCTGCTGCGAAGCTTGTACCCATACAACAGCGGTGCCGGGCTCCCATGCGTCGTTCGGTTTGTGGAGGAATTGATTCCGCCCTGCACCTTCTTCAAGAAGTCCTTCCACGTGTCTTCTGTCGCCCAGCACCCGTGGCTGTCAGGGACCTCAAGACAGTGCGAATTGTGCGCTCACATTGGCTATTTTCCCGGCCGTTGCCGTCGCATTGAGGACATGATTGATCCCATACTCCTTGCAGAACGCACCGAAACGATGCGAGGTGAAATAACCCCTGTCGCTCACAATCCGCGATGGGACCCCAAACAACGCAAATATCGGGTCGTGAGCGTTGATGACCCATTTCGTTTTTATGTCTCATACGAGTTTGAGTACGGAGAACTTCGTGAACCCGTCTACTATCGTCAGTATCCGCGTGTTTTTACGTTTGCTCCGCACAAACTGACCCACGCGGTCCAGATGCAATGTATGAAATGGGATAGAGACCTCTTCAATAGGGCGTAGTAGACCTGGTTTACAACCAGATGAGAATTTATAGTATAAGCAATTAAGGCACGCATGTACGTATCTACTCATGAATTTACGCATCTCTGCTAACCAATAATTTTTTCGGACTTTCTCAAGGGTTCTTTCCACAGAAATAAGTCCCCGATCATCATGACACATCTTTACGATGTTGCAACGTGACGCACGTGGCACCAGCCACTGATTACTCGTTTTGGCTCTCCAAAACACCACGCCACCCTTGAGGTCGTACTTTTTGTAGTATTGCTTCGTGTCAGGCTGAACGTCTCCAGATTCTAAAATGCTCCGGATTCCGTCTATGTTCGGGTCCTGTATTTGAGCAACCTCTATCCATTCAAAGTCCATTATGTCTACGAGCAGACGCTCCACAGGATTTTGACTCAAGTAGTCGACATGTGCGGCTTGTTCCCCCGGCCTATACACGATTTCAAAGTCGAAGTCCTGCATGTACACCCACCACCTAGCTACGCATGGTTGTATGTCCTTTTTTTGTGGCCGGCGCTCTTACCGCGTTGCAGTCCATCACCACGGTGAATTTCATGTCTAATAAATATACCCGAAAGGCCTTAAGAGCTTCGACTATGGCTAATTTCACTTTATTATAATTTCTTTACTTTATAATTTCACAATACTTTGAGGGTGAGTTCCCCCATGGAAATTTATGTATATAAAATATTTGCAGAAAATATATCCTACATGTATATATATATATCGGTCGCAAATATATTGACGAAAAATAGAATAATACGTATATATTAATACGTATAGAATAATACGTATATAGAATAATACGTATAGAATAATACGTATATATTCAAATATATGACGCATATATGACCCGTATATTTTCGATATATTTTTCTGACGACAAAAATATATTTTCAATCTATTTTTTTGTCAGAAAAATATATCAAAAATGTATGCGTCATATGACTCCACATATGAGTCTACAGGATGACTCCATGTGTGCGTCATATATGACGCATACATTTTTGATACATATTCCTAACAAGAAGTATATGCTGTGAATAAACACTATTACAGTTAAACTTAATAAAACTTAAAACTTAAACTTAAAAAAACTTAATTTACAGTTAAAGTACACTATTACATATAAACACTATATACACCCACATGAAAATAAAATATATAAAAGATATATCGAAAAATATATAAAACATGTATTAAATATAATTGGTTCGAAAAGTTGGATATGCCAATTATATTTTTGAGCAAGAGTAAAACCTATATGATATATAAATATAAATCCATTTAAGATATATCTTAAATATATCAAACATACAAACTGAATGTATGTTTTATATATTTTAAATATGGTTGGTTAAGCAGCTTGAGTAACAGATGACGTTGCAAATCAAAAACATCTTCAAGACGGTATCTCGCGAAGACCTTGCCGCACTAGCCGTAATAAATGATCGCAGAAAAAAATTGAAGGTTATGTAATTCTATTCGATTATCGCTCTCTATGCGAAGGCAATTAAGTAATTGATCCGATAATGTTAGTTACCCTTGTAAATCCACACATTTCTCAATAAACTAACATTGTGTATTGTACGATATGCAGACGATACGAAAGTTAATTTAACAAGTAGAACTAGCTCAGTGGGGAAGGTACCAGCTCATCACTCAGAGGTCCCGGGTTCGAAACCACCTTACGGCGTGTAAGCGTCTGATATAATTTAAATTTGAACCATTAATATATTTGAACAGCAAACAGCATAATCGTAATTAATGACAAGGAAAAATATCGTAAAAGGGTGCAATGATGTAAATAACGTCATAACAACATTTTTAAGAATATTTCAAGTATAGTTTAAATATATTTCAAGTATATCTTAAATACACGTTGAATATATTCCAAGAATATTTGAAATGTAGTATGAACATATTTCAAGTATATTTTAAACGGAGTATGAACATATATCGTGTATATTTTAGGTGTAGTTTTAATACATTTAAAGTATATTTCAATTATAAGTCGAATACAGTTAAAATACATTTGTAGTATATTTTGAGGGTAATTTGAGTACATTGTAAGTATATTTTCAATATAGTTTGAATATACGTACCCGCCTATCCAACATATATATTTTTATATACATTCTGAAGAATATTTTTATATTCTTCAGAATATTTTATTTACATATATTTTATTTCCGTGTGAGCAGATATGCTACGCATATCTATATATATGTGGCATATATGTACCATTTATGAAGTATATATGTGGTATGCATGCAGTGTGTATGCAACATATATGCTAAATCTATGTGGCATATATGCAGGGTAAATGCTACATATATCATTGATATATGGTGCAGTGATATACAGTAATACCACGCATATAAATCTCATATATAAAAACGTTACGAAAATTAGAATTTGGCACATATATGCAACATATATTTTCAATATATGGCATACATTTCACATATATTACAATTATTAATAAAATAAATTTGCCTTATATTTTTGCGTATATCAATTTCCATGGGGGGTTCCACCCCTTGAAAATGGTTTTCCGTCGATAAAAAAGATCCTTTTCTCTTAGATTTCGATGAAGAATAACATAACAAAAAATTAACGAAATCGGACAGGAACACCGGAAACGGGGTTAGTCCCGACCGGTACAGGGGTAGTCAACCCCGAAAGGGTTTCTTTTCTTTCGAAAAACGCAAAAACCTGTTTCACCTACTTTTTCAAGCTCTTTCAAATGCAATTGGTTTCATCGAGATGAAAAAAAAAGTTATCGAGTTATACGATTTTTGCGACTTTCGATCCCTATAAATTTATCCCTATTCACCTTCTCGGAACTCGAAAAGGCACATTTTTTATTATTCGCCATAAGCATAGTCCTCCAATTGGTTTTATACAAATATCTTTATTGGAACTATGCGGAACTGCAAAAGTCACTCGGAGGGTACCCAACTTTGAGGGTGAATTTCACCTCCTAGAACTATTTTTCTGCCGATAAAAACATACGTAAGTCTTAGATTTCGATGATGAATAACATATTTAACACTAAACGAAATCAAATAGGGACACCGGAAGCGGTTTCCTTGTAAGGCGGACCCATTGGAAAGTATGTGTTTTATGGTGTCCACATATTTCGACCGTTTTGCGCCCCACTGCCACGGGGCGTCTTCACGTACAAAATTCACAAGAGGTACAATACCTTACGAGCGTAATCTTCATGAATATATAGGAATAAACTGCAAGTATCTAAAATTAATGCACCTGTTTTATATTTCTGAGACAAGGAACTTCCAATATCATATCTACTTTGAGCGACCTGGATTGAAACCCTACTCCCCTATCTCACTACTGAGATATTAAGTCTTCGGCCGTAGGAATTTATCTTTGGAGAGATTCAATGTACAATTTTTTTAAAGATCTCCGTAACTAATTTTTATGGCCTTGAGGCCTTGAGTCTTCTGCGGTCGGTATGGGAATAAAAATATCGCTCATGTACAGCAGAGCTTGACCGAATCGTTGATCGCCTGTATCTCTGTTCATAACTCTTCGAGATACGGACGGTAAAATTGTAAGTTCGAAAGACGCACATAATAATTCTCATCATTCTCATCAGGCGTAACGAACGCGGTTTTATCTACAGATTCTGGAACTGGAATTTGGGAAAACCCAACGTTAGATCGAAAGAACTAACCGCCCTGTCTCCCCAGTTGATCAATCTAATCTACCATCAATTATAAAGGGTATTTATCTCGCGTTATAATTTTTATTCAGTACTCGTAAATCTATGCACATAGGCGTTTGTCATTCTTTTTCTTTTCCGACTAAAACGACCTGGCTTGCATGAGGCGATCGGTCTTGCGGAAGGTTTTAATTGCTGGCTTCTCAGTCTACTACGATCCTTGTCACTCTTTCGCACTCTCGAAATGACACGTGGTAGAGTCGGTTATACACCGGCTCTTCTTTCTACATTTCGATTTTCATTTCGGCGTCATTGGTTCTCGCGAGGCCTCGGGCTTACGGCAGTTTACGCCCTTGTTACCCCTTTTGCCACAAGAATAGCAACGGCCTTTCGCCCCCCCCCCCCCCCCCCCCGTTGTCTTTTCTTACTAATATTCTAGTGCTTCCTTCAGCAAGTAACCGAAACTTTTTTCCTCTGGAAATTGTGTCGCCAGAACGCGCTTGAATGCCTCCCACGACAAGTGCGCATCTTACAATCCAGCATACCAAATCATCGCGTGTCCCCGTAATCTATACACCGCCAATAGAGTATGGTCTTATTATCTCAATCATACAATACGCTACACGTGTTGACCTTTTCTAGCCAGTTGGCGGCAGTTAAAGTTTTTTTCTGATGGGTCGAACTCGGGTAAGACCTTCTCATTTACGAAATGATTTAAGGACCTCGAACTCAATTTTACGATATTACGATTTAACGATTTTACGATCGTTGACATTCCGTTGATGTATCGGAGTCGCTAGACATTTCACGGTAGCGCTTTCGCGACCTTCCGTTCTTATCGTTTCCGCGTCCTTCAGATTGCCCTGCCCACTGTCTCGAAGACATCTTGCTTTTTAACGTTTGTCCACACACAATTTTTGTTTCTCACCGACGCAATTAATTTATCCACGACACACGCAAGATCTGAATTAGAGTCTACGATACGGCAATCAGTATTAACCTTAACAAAGGATGAGCTGAGTGTATCCCACTTCTGATTTGTAGGAAAATATTTGGTTGACGAATTGTAGGATTTCATAAAGACAGTTTTAATTAATATAATCCTTCCGGTTGGTCAGAATACTCTTGTACATCGGTCAATTAATCGGCTCAACAAATATAGCAAGGACTTTGGGTGGTAATCGCGACTGGCGACTTCGAGGTTTGGAGACAGAATGCCCCTTCGTTGTCCATTGCTAGGCGCCTTGCCTAGGACCCTTGGGCCTTCGTCCCTTGTCTTCTCCCTTAGCTTTAGAATAAACAGTCCTGGCGTTTATGACCCACTCAAGAGTCTCGTAACCCGAGCTCCGACCGAGTCCCGTCGACGCAAAATGGAGAGGAACGAAAAACTTTTCCTACATAATGGTATATAGTATATATTGTCATATTAATGCAGTATATACAGCGTGTCCTCCTTATCTCTGCCACCCGAAATAACTCGGTAATTATCGACGTCATAAAAAAAATGTTCCAGACAAAAGTTGTACGGTGTGAAGGGGGCCATCAAATGCGACCGATTTTTTTTATGACGGTAGAGGTTCTGACGCACTGTGAAGGTCACCTCCACTTTTTAAAATGGAATGGTACATTCATTTTAACCATCTTGTGGAGCATCTCAAGCCGCATAAAAACATTAGGGGGTCGAAGGCGTTCAAGGTCATTCAAGGTCACATATTAACATGAAATACAAATCTAAATATCTCGGATCACTACCAAATATATTTGGTAGAGTATCTAGATTTAGATTTGTATCATTCGATACTGACCTTGAACTACTTTGACCCCCTAATGTTTTTTATGCGGCTTGAGGTGCTCCACAAGATGGTTTCAAAAATGTACCATTCCATTTAAAAAAGTAGAGGTGACCTTTACTCAGCGTCAGCGTCTCCACCGAAATAAAAAAAAAATTGGTCGCATTTAATGGCCCCCTTCACACCGTACAACTTTTGTCTGGAACATTTTTTTGTCACGTCGATAATTACCAAGTTATTTTGGGTGGTAGAGATAAGAGGGACACCCTGTATATACCGCAAATATAACTAGTAAAAGTCCAAATTACTGTGTAAATGAAAGAATGCGCCGATATTTATCACTTTTAGAATTTTGTAGTACTTGGCGTCAATGGGCTACTGCGCCTCGCTCTCTTTTACTCTTTCTGTCTACACACACACACACACACACACACACACACACACACACACACACACACACACACACACACACACACACACACACACACACACACACACACATGTATGTATATATGCTCCTTTTTACGCCTTATCGTTTCTCTGCATTTTAAACAAGGATAGGTGAGACGCGAGAGAGCCGCTGCTCTCCCGCTTCATCAGCTATCACCGAGCCGACAATTTCTTGGCACGTATCTGCGTGCCCAAAACGGAAGAAGGGAGCAAGGCGAAAATAATTCGAAAAAAAATACGCAAATAAAGGAAGCTCGGTCTGGATATCCTCTGTAAATTAAATCGGTCCTCTCGACAGATCGAGTATTCCGGTGCGGCCGAAAGATTTATCGCTATAGTGCTGCTGGACGAAAAAAAAGCGCTGTCTCGTTTTACAGTAAACCTCTATAGAGATAACGGCGACGGAACAGTAGTCGTCATGGTTGAGGGAGGCGATTTCCACCGAATTCGTGAATTGTACAGGTAATCAAGATGAATTCATGCCAACTTTAATCATTATCGTTGACCGTGTACTTGCAGGAAGAGATGTATCAACGTCAACTTTTGTATCTCATCCCGTCCAGTCATCGTGATAGCCGCGAGATACAAAACGAGCCTTGTAACCGATAAAAACAACTTGTACCCGTGCTACTACATTTCTATGAGTCTTTGAGAGGGCAGATATCTTTAGGCAAGGAAAAAATTTCTGATTTTCACGATTTTTTTAAAGGACAGATTTATTTATAATTTTTGAGACTTAATGTATGTTTTATTGCTACTTTTGGCTGTTACATGGCATTGACATATTCGTCTAAACGGGTTGCGATGGATGTCGTCAGACGGCGTGTCACGTCCTGAGGGGACGTGGGCATATGTTTTATCGCGGTTCCCTCTTTTTAGCCTACGCCTAGCGCAATAGCTCGGGGTGAGGGTGAAAAAGGGAAAGGTGCATGCAAAGATGGGAGTGACGCAGTGACTCGATTAATAAATAAATTGATCTATACAAATAATTAACAATTTGGGATTTATTGAAATTAACCAATTTAGTTAATTCCGTCAACATGAAAATACATAGAGGTTCGCTTACATTTATGATGCGCCGTGGATACGATAATCGGTTTACAGCGGTTGGGTTCGGGCCTCCGCAAACAGGTCGGACCCCTCGGTTGCGCACGCTCCGTGACAATGTTGAAATTACACGTTGATACAAATTTTCACACATGGGAGTTTCACACGTACACACTCAACGTAGACAGTTAAATGATTTCTTACAGTTCGCGGTTTTATGAGGAACAATTTCGAAGTTCAAGTTTCGCGTTTTTATGAGGAACAATTTCGAAGTTCAAGTTTCGCGTTTGCTATCAGGAGACAGATGTTCTACTTATTCCGATGAAAGTTGTTGGGAGACTAGGTCTGAACGAGTGGTGATGGAACACTCTGTTGGGAGACTAGGTCTGAACGAGTGGTGATGGAACACTCTGTTGGGAGACTAGATCTGAACGAGTGGTGATGGATCACTGACTCCAAGATTTTTCTATTCTAGCTTGTAGGATATTTTGGATGCTGGGATGGTGGGAGAAAAAGGTTCTCGAAAAGTGCATTTTCGTGATGCGTTAATTTTTTGATTGCTGGAAAGGATGTAGGAAACTTCCGAGTGCGTATGATTGGTCGAGTAGGAAGGGGAAATATTTTTGGAGACTATGATTGGGTGTAGATTGTATAGTAGGGTGTAGTATGATTCGTGATCTCCATCTCGATTCTCGGAAACTAGTCCGCGTCTCGTTATCTGGAGCGTTGGAAAAATATAGGGAGGAAAAAGGGCCTTGGTCGCGTCGCCGCGCTTGCCTCAAGATAGGCATTGTTGACCCAGGTGTGAGGCGCATGGGAAATACCAACGTAGTTTTATTGCCGGGTCAACTTTTCGGCATGAAGGATTTTCTTTTGGAGAATGTATATTTTTGTGGAGTAAGGATTTCGATATTTTTGTGTGTCTTCGTGTGTTGTACGTTCTTATGGCTAAGGATTTTATCATCAACTGCGTTTGGCGGTTGCGTGTAAATATGGTCAAGACCGACTGTGCTCTCGTGTGGGAAATTATGTGACGCTCGCTTCTTATCGATATATTTCGTTTTGGCTGTGTTACGCCTAATTTTAAAGAAAATATAAGAACCCGTCGAAAAATGAGAATGCAGTTATCGTGTGTATTGGTTTTCGTAGTTTTCCACGATTTCCATGTGGAATCGGATAAGCCCGCGTTGTCGCCGGAGTGAAATAAAATAGGAGAGGAAAAAGAAGTAGATAGCGCTTTTTCTCGCGACGTTACAGGCGTCACACGTAGCACCGCGTTGGCAGGACTAAACTGAAAAAAAAACAACGAATATTTTTCTTTCATTAACATTCATATAGAGAATACGAACCAACAAAAAATCAGACATGATGAAAATCAACGAAATAGTACGCTCTGAAACAAAAAGATTCAATTTTCCGAAAAAATGGCTACACCTTCCAATAAGAAAAATACTTTTTTATTTTCAAAAACATTTACGTTCATGTTTCAGACAGTAAGGTTTGAAAGGTTTTGCTGGATCTATCGGAGTGTGTTATTTCATAGATATCCCGACTAGAAATTTGGATCCGGCAGCCTGAAGACTGATCAGGCCGCTATCAAGCTCTGGTCCGTAATACCGTAGTACGGCATGTCTGATCAGTGCCGGAAGTCCCCCGAACCAGTGGAAACTTAGTCCGGGTGCGAGTAGGCACCCTGAACAGTGTCAAATATGGTAGCCTGTATGCCGCCATGTATGGCGTCCATGGACGCCGTGTTACGGCACGCCTGCTCTGTGCCGGATGTCAACCGGATCAGTAGGGCCTTAGTACGGACGCGAGAAGGCACCCTGAACAGGCCGAAGTACGGTAGCCTGTATGTCGCCGAAATATGGCATCCATGGACGCGAGGTTACGGCAGGCCTGGTCTGTGCCTTGGGTGGACCGGATCGGTGGCATCTCAGTACGGACGCGAGGGGGCACCCTAAACAGGCTGAAGTACGGTAGCCTGTATGTCGCCGTAATATGGCGTCCATAGACGTAGTTGGGGAATCAAGATTTTTAGGTTAGGTTTCATTCACGTTTGCGATATAAACCGCATGAATTCGAATAATCTACACTCTCCGAGCAGGTAATAAACATGGGCTTATTGTTTATATACAAACGAACTGAAACGATATTATTTAATAATACATCATTCAAAATATTCTTAATAGCAGAACTTAAAATGACTGATTAATATATACATACATACATACATGAATACATACATACATACATACATACATGAATACATACATACATACATACATACATGAATACATACATACATACATACATACATGAATACATACATACATACATACATACATGAATACATACATACATACATACATACATGAATACATACATACATACATACATACATGAATACATACATACATACATACATACATGAATACATACATACATACATACATACATGAATACATACATACATACATACATACATGAATACATACATACATACATACATACATACATATTATTATTATGAATTTTGAATGATTGAATATTTGGAATGATGTATTATTGAATAATATCGCTTCTGTTCGTTTGTACATAAACAATTAGCCCATGTTTATACATAAACGAACATGGAAAATGCACGAATTTGTAAATAGAAAAATATTAAATTGGCTGTTATTCTTATTTATAC
Source organism: Ophion obscuratus (assembly GCA_964007375.1). Lineage (NCBI taxonomy): Eukaryota > Metazoa > Arthropoda > Insecta > Hymenoptera > Ichneumonidae > Ophion > Ophion obscuratus. The sequence goes on from OZ023314.1 coordinate 52,724,479, forward strand.
ATTATATACATTATATACATTTATATATATATATATATATAAGAGCGAATTCACTATTTTTGTAGAAATTACATGCATGTGAGTTGTTTTTACAGCCTAAGGGCCTTTGCACATGGCGTATTGTCTACGCGCAGACGATGCGATACAAACGCAATACACACATGATCCACACGCTTTTGACTGAAAAACACATATAGATCAAGTGTGTATCGCGTTTGTATCGCGTGGTCTGCGTGTAGAAAATACACCGTGTGCAAAGGCCCTAAGTGGTCAAAAAAAATTCAGCGGTCAAAATATAATTATTGTTACATTGCAATGATGTAACTTTGAACATCATACATAAAATTATTGACATTCTGTAGAATATAATTAGACTGATAAAGATAGGGAAGAGAAGAAGAAAGTTTACACAAGTGTTAGAATGGCTAAATAGGTAGCGCGCTCAGCTCTAGAATAAGAAGGCATAGGTTCAATCCCGAGGGTAGGTAAAAACTTTAACGAGGCAGAATATGTTTTAATTCAATTATCATATAGGCAGGAACATAAATAAGGTATATGGAAACAAAATATACGAACAGAATTTTTTTATTCATAATTTTTGGATTGTTTTTATTTGTCATTTCAGGCATAGATACGGCAGCCGGATCAGAGCCTGCAAGGGTATACTGACCAGATCCGTAACCAGCATCCGCATCAGGGCCGCATGCAAAAAGCGTTTCACCCCTGTTGAAGCCCTGATACGGCATCCTGCAAAGTGCCGTAGTACGGAATACGGCATGCCGGTTACGGCCCTAGACTAAAATTTCTAGTCGGGATAGTTTATCAAGCTGCTACTAGCATCAGTTCAGTGAGTCCAGGAGGTGCAGGACTAGCGCTAGAAATAACTACATAGTTACCAACATGCTACTGTTTCCGACCATGACATGTCAATCAAACAGGTGGAGTTTGCCTACTTATCGGTTCATGCTATTGAACTTCACAACGGCAAAGCCACCCAGCCCAATATTTTTCACGCCGTCTACTTGAAGACATTAGACCAATGAGCGACAATTGCTGTTGCAGCATGTTGAATATGAAAAAAGATGTTGAGGGTGATAGTTTCATGGACAGTCAACAGCTCCAACAGCAGTAGCAGCACCCTCAGTAACTTACTAGCTGTCATTAGCAACAATTTGAAATTCTGACGCCGCCTTCAGGCTCTATCAAAGATTGCCATTTCGTAGGCAGTCAAAAGCAGCAGCAGTGTCAACTGGCTGGCATCAGTGCATTGACTTTAGGAGCTATGATACGAGGCCGAAGTAGCCGAAGAGGAGAAGTGGATGTTCACAATTAATCGATGAGAAAGGTCTCCCGTGTCAAATCCGGATTTCAT
>OZ023314.1:52726050-52880028 GCA_964007375.1 Ophion obscuratus
GGTAAGTAAAAAAGATCAACAAGAAAGACCGAAAAATAAAAAAGAGATGGCTAATACGGGCACAGAAAACTAATCGTGCTCACCCTACAGCTGCAATCAATCGTGAAAACGGCTTGCACTGCTTTTTCAAATAGACGTATGAGGTTCACTTTTCGCAAGATCTCTTTTACCGTGAACTAACGTATTTTCATACTATGACGCCTGAGGAAAAGTATTGATCTATTTTTCATCACCTTAATATCGCTTCAGAAAAGACCATTTTGAACTTGCTATGCATATTTAATGTCCGCTATCAGGCACTTCGCTGGTTCAAGGACGGCCCTTAGATTTTTGTTTTAATGAATCGTTGATTTTCATCACGGACTTTGTTCTGAGCTCTTTTTGTGTGAAATTGATCTAGCCTTCGAATTGACCTAGCTCCACCCACCTAAGACGATTTTCTAATAGCGCTGGCTCGCGCCAAATGTCGCCAGCCAGATTTCACCGAATTTGTATTAGGAACTTTCATCCCTTAAAGAGAGGTTACCATCGAGAGCCATGAAAAATGCATGAACTTCAGGATTCTTTTTAATATCAAATAAATACTTTTGGAAATGGGTTTCAACATACTTTATTCTTCTATCAGTGGAGAGTAAATAGCAATTTTATTTATTTAAAGAAATACAAAATGGCAACACCAGCCCCCTTCAAATAAAGCCATGCACCGTGTGTTTTGGTCTGCGCGGGGCGGTCCAGAGCCTTGCCAGTTCCTCTGAAACAAAAACAGGTTGAAAATGATTAAAGTAGACTAAATTTGGGGGTCCTTACCTTCTTCTGGTTTTCCGAAAAACTCCTGGATCACAACATGCCAGGCGCTTAAAAAACCCCCACTTTTTTCCCTTTTTTGCTTCAATAGACGAAAAAAAAACTGAATAAATTTTTTTACAAAAATCGTTTCCTGATGGCCCCGCAAATTGACTTTCCTTGCGATTGAGCAGAAATTCACGTGAATCGCTTTATCGGTTGAAGCTGTAGAGCGCCCTGCGCGCTGAACAATTCTGTTTCCAGAAAAATGCATTTAAAGTTTAACGTTATGAAAAATCGTATTAAATGTTTGTTTTTAACAACTTACATTTAGTCAGCTATTCCAGAACCTTACAAGGGCTCTTTTTCGTTCTCGAAGAACTCGTCCGACTGAAACTAAAGGTTTATATTCTCCATCCCGCCTTTTTCGCTTAGTCGGACATGTTTCTCTCCGCCGCCGCTACGCACTTTCTGTCAGCCAGCTCCGCAAAGTTCCTGCTGTTTGCCACGACACACGGCTTCTCCTTCAGTGGACGATTTGGGTGGACACCACCCTGTAATTTCCGCCAATTCGGCATTTTTGAGACATTGTTACTGTTTACACAATCGTCGCACAACTGAGAACACGTTGAGTTACAATTTTTCCGAAGAAAAGGTCTCCCCAGTGAGCGCTCCGAGCGCCTCAGCTACCTACTTTCTAGCCGGCGGACGGTTTCGCTCAATAAGCTGTACATTATAAAATACTTTAGATATGAAAATATCCTTCTATACCCACGTTTCCTAAACACTTTAAGGATGCAAATTATTTTTAAAAATTGAAATTTTCATTATCATGAACGGTAACCTGCCCTCAGAATGTCGATTTTTGCTTCTTTCGGATGGCTATTTCGGATAGACGGAATCGAGATATTCATGTAAAGCAAGTGGCATTCTCCAAGAGCAAAATCTTTTTCGGAAACCGAACTACGCGCCTAAATCGGTCAATTAGAAGCTGAGATACAGCCGATAAAAAAAATAGTAATTTTGGCCAAACGGCAATACCGTGTGGATGGTGGATGAAAAATGTATTTTTCAATTTTGTCGAATCCAAAGGCTGCGTTTGGTGTAAAATTTGTTACTGATATAAAAAATCCCGATCCTGCCCGAAAAAGTTAATTTTTCAAAAAAATATTGGGGAAAGACCCTATATTGGACAATCCTGATCCCCCTTTGCGTTTTCAATTTTAAGATCTTCCGAGGGCTTTTACTAATAAAAAAAAATTGAGTAGCTGTACGAGCCCAATGGCATTCTCGAAGTCTACTAAAATCTTTTCCGCGCTCCGTGCGGAGCTCTGCCGGACGGCCTCAAGATCGAACCCCCCAGCAGTCGGAACCCCCCGTTGGCGCGGCGATTAGACAGAGGACTGAGGAATAAGGAGGGAGAGAATCACTGGGAAATTTCCTCTTCCGCCTGGTTGCCTAGAAGCGGCAAATGAGTCCCTCGCGGCAGCAATTTCTGAGACTGCTGATCTCCTCAGCTTGAACTGGGCTATCACGCGGCTGTTGAGTCGAAGCCTCAGACACGCAATGATAAGGTGGAGTTAGTTGCTAAGACTCGGCGGCGCGTTGCACAGCTCCAGAATAAGATCAATGAAGTGCAGAGGCAGGCATCCCGTGTTCAGTGTGTGTTAGACTTCATTGAGGCAAGGAGGGCGTTTACCCCTAAAATTCGAAAAATCAGCTCGGAACTGAAATGTCATCACCACACATTGAACAAAGCTATCCTTCTTATTGTGAAGGAACGCTACGTGAAGAAGGTGCGGAACCTGGGGGTTGCGAAGCAATCCCTAGAGAGGCGGCTGGGTCGGGCGTTAGACAACGCCCTCTTCCGTTCTGACCCAGGCTGCTGGTTCCAACCACCTACGCCTGCCCCCGACACAGCGCCAACAGCTGTTCAGGTGGAGCGGTTTTGGGGAAAACTGTATAGCGAGGCGGCTCATTTTGATGAAAGCACTCCAGCTCTGGGACGGTTCGACACGTTTTGCCGGCAACAGCTGAGTCAGCGTGGCGACTGTTTTGTGGAGGTGGAGAAGGCGGTGAGTAGCATGAGGAACCACGCCGCTCCCGGGTCGGATAGGATTAACATCTCTGGAAGATACGCTTCACAGTTAAGACTAGTGAAGGCAACGTGTCGACTGGAGTAGTGGGGTATAGGAGGGGGATTATCCAGAAAGATTCTCTCCCCCCCATCCTGTTTTGCATCTCACTATTACCCTTATCATTCGCCTTGCGGGCTGCACGCGGGTACGAAGCGGGGCCCCCGGGAAGCGTGAGCGAGGGATCACCCATTTATTTTATATGGATGAGCTCAAGTTATACGCTCCCGGGGAGGGGCTTAAGCTCCTCTTGAACATCGTAGCGACGTACACGCGGACGGCGGGAATGGATTTCGGATTGGACAAGTGCGCTGTCCTTCATCTCAGGAAAGGGAAAGCAGAGGGTGTCGCGGCTGGGTTCGGCTAGTGGACGGGCGTGTCTTCAAACACCTGGACGCCGGAGGGTCTTATCGATACCTTGGCATCGATCAGCGCTCTGTACAAGACGCTGAGGGTGTCAAGGGGGCCCTCCGCAGCGAGTATAGGCGGCGTCTTAGACGGATCTGGAAGTCAGATCTGCCTGGGAAAGATAAGATCACTGCCACTAATATGCTCACTGTCCCGGTTCTGCTCTACTCCTTTGGCGTCGTCAAATGGCATAGAGACGAGCTTGAACAGCTGGACATCGGCACACGCAAAATAATGAACATCCAGCAGAGTCTGCACCGTCGATCTTTCACCCCGCGCCTTTATATGCTGCGCCAGAGCGGCGAGCGTGGGCTCTTGGCATTGGAGTGTCTTCATGACCACATGGTCCTCGGAATAGCAGGCGATGTGATAACAAGCTCGGACCCACTCCTGGAGATTGTGCACCAGCATGAGCTTCATCGGGCGGGTGCTTTTCTTTATAAGGCGGCAGATCGTGCGGCAGAGGCCCTCGGCTTGGAGTTCCGCCAGCGCCGGCGTGGTGCCTAGCCAACAGACTCCGTCGCTCGGTTGCCCAAGTCCACACTGGGCGGCAGCCGAGGTGATGTCGGAACCCTCGAGTGCCGCCCAGCGTTATTTTTCCGGTCTAGGTTAAGACTGAGCCTAAGGGCTGTCCACCCAGCTGACCTATTCCTTCTTGCAGTCAGCTGGACTGATGTCCGAGACCGAAGGGTTTATCTGCGCCTGCCAAGACGGACCATCAACACCCTGGTCTATCGCAGTCGCGTTTTGGGTCAGCCTCTGCCGACCACTTTGTGTCGTGCATGCAAACAGTCGCCGGAGATACTAATGCATCTACTGTCGGCCTGCCCAGTATATGCACCATGGTATATGCCCCAGTATATGCCCAGTATATGCCCAGTATATGCCCAGTATATGCACCTGGTATTATTTACCAGGAAATATTGAGTCCGTTGTCGTGGGCGAGAGGTGCAAGATTTATTGGAACTTCTCGTTCGCGACCATCGGGCCGCTTCAAGCGACTAAGCCTGATGTTGTCCTCTCGACGACAAGATGATATACGTCAATGAGTTCTCGGCTCTGGCCGAAATGAACATGTCGCAAAAGGAAGAGGAGAAACAGTTCAAGTATCAGCCTCTCCTGGCCGCGCTACTTCGTTTGCACCGGGGATTCAGGGTAACTCTCATTGTCCTCATCATCGGCGCGCGAGGGGGATGAAAGATTCTATTTTGTCGGGACTCGCTGGCATACCGGTTTACAAAGCCGGTGTCCGGTTGCTAGCGAGTCGGATGCAGAAGGCGGTCATACTTGGGTCCTTCCATGTACCCAAACAAACACGATTGTGGACTGCGGTAGCCGCTCACCGTCTGGCTTTAGGGATCGGCTATCGCAGAGCGATATATATTGGACTTTTTCGCGCGACTTTTAGGCTGGGCGGCAGCCGAGGTGATGTCGGAACCCTCGAGTGCCGCCCAGCGTTATTTTTCCGGTCTAGGTTAAGACTGAGCCTAATCCCCGGGGGTAGGTGAATGTTTCCCAGTACAAACTGAGGAAGTGCGTTGCCCAGAACAATAAAGTCTATTATGAAAAAAAGAAAAAAAATTATAATAACAAATATTATTATTATTATTATTATTATATTGTTATTATATTTTATATATATTATTTATCGAGAAGGAAAACGGACAATGTCTAAATGACCTATCTAAAACACTGTCCTTTTTTCTTCTTCAAAAATAAGATATAATAACAATAGAATTGGTGTTTTGTTATTAGTATTTGCTACTATTATTATCTTTTTAATTGACATTTATTATTGTTTTGATTGATAGATCTAATATAACCCCATAAGAAATGTTACATTGCATTTTTTTCTCAAAAATAATGTTTAGCACGTAAGTTGCCAAAATTCAAAATGTTTGTATGGAACGACCACATTAGCGCTGTCGTTCGCAGTGCGACACCAGCAAACACTTACTGAGCGGTACGAAGTTCTTCGCACCTACCGATCACAAGCGTAGTCGAGAAAAGAGGTTATTGTTTAAATGATTGATTGCAAATTCCGTCACTGTATTTTTCTGCTAGCCGCCGGCGAACACTCACGGTGTGTCATGATTTACGTCAATATTTGGCGACGGGTTACACTCGAGAAGAAAATGCAATCAATTATTTAGATAAGTGAATGTGCAATGTAAAACTAGATCGAACGGAAGCGCTAATATCTCCATATGAGCGCTGTCGATCGCAGCGCGTCACCAGCAAAGACTTGCTAAGCGGTGCGAAGCTCTTCAGATCTACCGATCACAAGCGTGGTCAAGAAAAGAGTGGATTGTTTAAATGATTGATTGCAAATTTCGTCACTGCATTTTTCTGCCAGCCGCCGGCGAACACTCACGGTGTGTCATGATTTACGTCAATATTTGGCGACGGGTTATACTCGAGAAGAAAATGCAATCAATTATTTAGATAAGTGGATGTGCAATGTAACACTAGATCGAACGGAAGCGCTAACTAATATCTTCATATGAGCGCTGTCGTTCGCAGCGAGTCACCAGCAAAGAATTGCTGAGCGGTGCGAAGCTCTTCGCACCTAAAGATCACAAGCATGGTCGAGAGAAGAGTCCATTGGTTAAATGACTGATTGCACATTTCGTCACTGCATTTTTCTGCCAGCCGCCGGCGAACTCTGACGGTGTGTCATGATTTACGTCAATATTTGGCGACGCGCTATACTCGAGAAGAAAAGGCAATTAATTATTTAGATAATTGAATGTGTAATGTAAAACTAGATCGAACGGAAGCGCTAATATCTTCATATGAGCGTTGTCTGTCGCAGCGCGTCACCAGCAAAGACTTGCTGAGCGGTGCGAAGCTCTCCGCACCTACCGATCACAAGCGTGGTCGAGAGAAGAGTCCATTGTTTAAATGATTGATTGCAAATTTCGTCACTGCATTTTTCTGCCAACCGCCGGCGAACACTCACGGTGTGTCATGATTTACGTCAATATTTGGCGACGCGCTATCCTCGAGAAGAAAATGCAATTAATTATTTAGATAATTGAATGTGGAATGTAAAACTAGATCGAACGGAAGCGCTATATCTTCAAATGAGCACTGTCGTTCGGAGTGCGTCACCAGCAAAGACTTGCTGAGCGGTGCGAAGCTCTTCGCACCTACCGACCACAAGCATGGTCAAGATAAAAGTCCATCGTTTGAATGATTGATTGCAAATATTGTCACTGCATTTTGCCGTAAGCGGCCGGTAAACACTCACGGTGTGTCATGACTTACGTCAATATTTGGCGACAGGCCCCATTCGAGAAGAAAATGCCATCAATTAGATTAGATAATTGATCTAATGCCATTAGATTAGATAATTGAATCTGTTGTATACAACTAGATGGTACGAGAACGCTAATATCTTCATATGAGAACTGTCGTTCGCAGTGCGTCACCAGAAAAGACTTGCTGAGCGGTGCGAAGCTCTTCGCACCTACCGATCACAAGCGTGGTCGAGAATAACTGCAAAAACAATTGTTGAAATAATTATTTTTGCGAAATTTTTACTACTTCATTGTTTTTTGTAGCTCGTAAGCAGCAATCTTTATTTACTGAGAGGTACAGAATGTATCGTATCTACCGATCATACCCGTGATCGAGAATAAATGCAAAAATAATTGTTTAAATGATTATTTTTACGTAATTTTTACACCGTTGTTTTTTGCAGCGCGTAAGCAGCAATCATATTTGCTGAGAGGTTTAGAAAATACCGTATCTACCGATCATACCCGTGATCGAGAATAAATGCAAAAATAATTGTTTAAATAATTATTTTTGCGACATTTTTGCACCGTTGTTTTCGCAGCGCGTAAGCAGCAATCTATATTTGCTGAGAGGTACAGAAAGTACCGTATCTACCGATCATACCCATGATCGAGAATAAATGCAAAAATAATTGTTTAAATGATCCTTTTTGCAAAATGTTTACACCGTTGTTTTTTGTAGCGCGTAAGCAGCAATCGATATTTGCTAAGCGGTATAGAAAATACCGTATCCTCCGGTCATACCTGAGATCGAGAATAAATGCAAAAAATACTTTTTTCAGCAATTATTTCTGCGTAACTTCTATCGTGGTTTTTTTGCAGCGCGTAAGCAGCAGTCATATTTGCTGAGAGGTATAGAAAGTACCGTACCTACCGATCATACCCGTGATCGAGAATAAATGCAAAAATAATTGTTTAAATGATTATTTTTGCGAAATGTTTACACCGTCGTTTTTTGCAGCGCGTAAGCAGCAATCTATATTTGCTGAGAGGTACAGAAATTACCGTAACTTCTGATTATACCCGAGATCGAGAATAAAAGCAAAAATAATTATGCAAATCATTATTTTTGCGTAATTTTTACACCGTTGTTTTTCGCAGCGCGTAAGCAGCAATCATATTTGCTGAGAGGTTTAGAAAGTACCGTATCTACCGATCATACCCGTGATCGAGAGTAAATGATAAAATAATTGTTAAAATAATTTTTTTTCCGAAATGTTTGCACCGCTGTTTTCGCAGCGCGTAAGCAGCAATCTATATTTGCTGAGAGGTACAGAAAGTACCGTATCTACCGGTTGTACCCGTGATCGAGAATAAATGCAAAAATATTTTTTTTAACAATTATTTTTGCGTAATTTTTACCGATTTTTTTTGCAGCGCGTAAGCAGCAATCATATTTGCTAAGAGGTATAGCAAGTACCGTATCTTTTTTTAGTTTTAAGGCTTTCACGGCTCTTTATGTAATGAGAAGAGTTTGTGGCTTCCGGATGGAGGCCGTGTTGAGGATCAGCGTTGTGCCGACGTTTCGCAAACGTTACAGTCTGCATCATCAGGGCTGAGAGCTCCGATACTGAAGCTCTCGTGTTTCAGGTATTCCTTATATAGTTGCAGTCATCGTTCCGGATAGCTGCAACAGCCAATCAGATGTTTTAATTGATCAGCTGGTCAATTAAAAAACCGGGAGGACGGTGTGCCAAATAGGATTGACGTGATATCCTCCATCTCTATTTAGATTGTCCGGATGTTTTCGGATTTCCAAGCCTTCTCGGTGTTTCCTGGAAAAATAGCTGTTTGATGGGGCCAGGCTTTGGGCTTTGTCGAACTGGATGGCATGACCAGTCTCCATCCAATGTTCGGCCAGCGCTGATTGTGTAATATGGCCATATTTGATACACCGTTGATGTTCTTTGATCCGTGTACTGATCTTCCTCCCGGTTTCTCCTATGTACACTTTACCGCATGAGCAGGGTATCTTGTATACTCCTGGTGCACTTAATGGTGGTCTTTGGTCTTTTGCACTCGGAATCACTTGTGCTAGTTTCTTCTGAGGTTTGAAGATGACTCGCACGTTATGTTTTCCAAGGACCCTCCCTATGCGATCGGTTATGCCCTGAAGGTATGGAAGGGAAGTTGTTACGGTTATTTGTCCTTCATTCTCCCTATCAGGTGCTGTAACCGTTTTCGGATCAGCTATTTTTCTTTTTAGATTTTTGATCGTTCTTTCGATGTTGCCTGGCTTGTAGCCATTGTCTCCTAAAGCTTTTCGTAGGTGTTCTAATTCAACCTCCAAGGAGTCTGGTTCGGAGATCGCTAGAGCTCTGTAGACCAGAGAGCTTATGACCGACTGTTTTTGGGAAGGGTGGTGATGGGACGTAGCATGGAGGTATCTATCCGTATGCGTTGGCTTCCGGTAAACTTTATGGCCCAAAGTGCCATCGCTTTTCCGTTGAACCAGTACATCCAGAAAAGGAATTTGATTTTCCTGTTCTATCTCCATGGTGAATTGAATATTGGGGTGCTGGGAGTTGAGGAAGGTTAAGAAATGATTGAGGTTTTCTTTGCCGTGACTCCAAATGACGAAGGTGTCATCGACATATCGGAACCAGGTGGAGGGTTTGAGGGAAGCTTCTTGCAGAATTCTGTTCTCGAAGTTCTCCATAAAGATGTTGGCGATGATAGGAGAAATAGGGGAACCCATGGCTGCGCCTGAAGTTTGTTCATAAAATTGGGATTGAAATTGGAAATATGTAGAGTTTAGGCAATGTTCTATGAGGGGCAGTAGGTTAGGGGCAACTTTTTTGGAATTTTTAACTATGCTTAGGGTTTCATTGGTTGGGACGTTCGTAAACAGGGATACAACATCGAAACTCACTAAAATGTCTTCTGGTTGTACCTTGATAGTCTGGATCTTGTTCACAAAATCCCGGGAGTTTTGGATATGGGAGTTGTTGAGGCCTACGAGTTCCTGCAAAGGTTTGCAGAGAAAACGTGCCAAATGATATGTAGGACTGCCTATGTTGCTAACAATGGGCCTTAGTGGGATGTTGTTTTTGTGTATTTTTGGCAGACCGTAAAGCCTGGGTGGTAGGGATTCCTTGGGTGTTAGGGCTTTGGTTAGGTTTTCTGATAGACCAGCCTTCTTTAGAAGTGTTGTTGTTTTCTTTTCTACACTCGATGTGGGGTCACGTGATAATTTCTTGTACGTGTTGGTGTCCTCGAGCAGGTTCAAAAATCTACAATCAGACGCCTACACGGAGAGGCTATTTTGGGTTCTGTTAACACCTTTTCCAAACTCAGGAAAACTCTGCACATCCAACTGTGCTCGTTAACATTCCTAAGAAGGTGCCGCGACCATCAAGTGGTACCAAAATGTTTTCAATTGAAAAACCCCTTTCCATCAAAACAAGCCAAAACTATCCTCCACCAGGCCTCGCTGAGACTGGTGAAAGAGAGAATATCTGTCACCAAAAAGCTTTTGGACCAAAATTCCCAAAAACTCCTTAAACTTCACCTACTTCTATCTGACTCTTTGGAACCACAGCTGTGGGAAGATCTTGACCGTGTCACTCACGAACAAGCCCTTCACTCACGAACAAGCCCTCCACTGTGCAGACCTAAGATCCAAGAATCAAATAGAAAAATTCAGGAAACTATGTCCGCAATCAAAGCAGCCCATCCTAACCCACACAGTTAAAAACCTAAGTAACCACACACTCTCCGCAGCTGAAACATCAGTCCTCGCAAAAGGGCACAATTCCGACAGAAATTCCAACCAGAGAAATCATCAGCCAGGTGGAAACGGCCATCTATCGTCTCCCACTGTATACTGGCAACGACATCAGGAAACGGATAAGCAATATTCTACATAAGGCAAAACCTCCGCAGCAGAATATCACGAAGGAAGAACACCTTGCTCTTCACAATTTGAAGAAGAACAAGGATATCTTAATACTACCAGCTGACAAAGGGAATGCAACTGTCATCATGGATAAAACGGACTACTGCAGTAAAATTTTGAACCTGCTCGAGGACACCAACACGTACAAGAAATTATCACGTGACCCCACATCGAGTGTAGAAAAGAAAACAACAACACTTCTAAAGAAGGCTGGTCTATCAGAAAACCTAACCAAAGCCCTAACACCCAAGGAATCCCTACCACCCAGGCTTTACGGTCTGCCAAAAATACACAAAAACAACATCCCACTAAGGCCCATTGTTAGCAACATAGGCAGTCCTACATATCATTTGGCACGTTTTCTCTGCAAACCTTTGCAGGAACTCGTAGGCCTCAACAACTCCCATATCCAAAACTCCCGGGATTTTGTGAACAAGATCCAGACTATCAAGGTACAACCAGAAGACATTTTAGTGAGTTTCGATGTTGTATCCCTGTTTACGAACGTCCCAACCAATGAAACCCTAAGCATAGTTAAAAATTCCAAAAAAGTTGCCCCTAACCTACTGCCCCTCATAGAACATTGCCTAAACTCTACATATTTCCAATTTCAATCCCAATTTTATGAACAAACTTCAGGCGCAGCCATGGGTTTCCCTATTTCTCCTATCATCGCCAACATCTTTATGGAGAACTTCGAGAACAGAATTCTGCAAGAAGCTTCCCTCAAACCCTCCACCTGGTTCCGATATGTCGATGACACCTTCGTCATTTGGAGTCACGGCAAAGAAAACCTCAATCATTTCTTAACCTTCCTCAACTCCCAGCACCCCAATATTCAATTCACCATGGAGATAGAACAGGAAAATCAAATTCCTTTTCTGGATGTACTGGTTCAACGGAAAAGCGATGGCACTTTGGGCCATAAAGTTTACCGGAAGCCAACGCATACGGATAGATACCTCCATGCTACGTCCCATCACCACCCTTCCCAAAAACAGTCGGTCATAAGCTCTCTGGTCTACAGAGCTCTAGCGATCTCCGAACCAGACTCCTTGGAGGTTGAACTAGAACACCTACGAAAAGCTTTAGGAGACAATGGCTACAAGCCAGGCAACATCGAAAGAACGATCAAAAATCTAAAAAGAAAAATAGCTGATCCGAAAACGGTTACAGCACCTGATAGGGAGAATGAAGGACAAATAACCGTAACAACTTCCCTTCCATACCTTCAGGGCATAACCGATCGCATAGGGAGGGTCCTTGGAAAACATAACGTGCGAGTCATCTTCAAACCTCAGAAGAAACTAGCACAAGTGATTCCGAGTGCAAAAGACCAAAGACCACCATTAAGTGCACCAGGAGTATACAAGATACCCTGCTCATGCGGTAAAGTGTACATAGGAGAAACCGGGAGGAAGATCAGTACACGGATCAAAGAACATCAACGGTGTATCAAATATGGCCATATTACACAATCAGCGCTGGCCGAACATTGAATGGAGACTGGTCATGCCATGCAGTTCGACAAAGCCCAAAGCCTGGCCCCATCAAACAGCTATTTTTCCAGGAAACACCGAGAAGGCTTGGAAATCCGAAAACATCCGGACAATCTAAATAGAGATGGAGGATATCACGTCAATCCTATTTGGCACACCGTCCTCCCGGTTTTTTAATTGACCAGCTGATCAATTAAAACATCTGATTGGCTGTTGCAGCTATCCGGAACGATGACTGCAACTATATAAGGAATACCTGAAACACGAGAGCTTCAGTATCGGAGCTCTCAGCCCTGATGATGCAGACTGTAACGTTTGCGAAACGTCGGCACAACGCTGATCCTCAACACGGCCTCCATCCGGAAGCCACAAACTCTTCTCAAGTACCGTATCTACTGATCATACCCGAGATGGAGAATTAATGCAAAAATATTGTTTTTAACAATTATTTTTACGTAATTTTTACCTCTGTTTTTTGCAGCGCGTAAGCAGCAGTCTATATTTGCTGAGAGGTACAGAAAGTACCGTATCTACCGATCATACCCGTGATCGAGAACAAATGCAAAAATAATTGTTTAAATCATTAATTTTGCGTAATTTTGCACCGTTGTTTTTTGAAGCGCGTAAGCAGCAGTCTATATTTGCTGAGAGGTATAGAAAGAGAGGTACAAAAATTATTGTTTAAACAATTATTTGTTGTTTTTTGCAGCGTTGTTTTTGCAGCGCGTAAGCAGCAATCATATCTGCTGAGAGGTACAAAAAGTACCGCACATTTGTTAATGCGTCAATTGTTAAAAATAATTGTTAACAATTATCTCGCTGCGGAACAGCGCGAGCCGCCAGCAAGAACTCTTGCTGCGAAATTGAGATTCTCGATGATCTCGAATTTCGTGCGTAGTCGGCGTTGACGAAGAAAACAAAATTCTTTGTCCACACCTACCGTGGGTCAGCGTGTGGGTATATACGGGTATATACCCACAAGAAGCGTGTACTCGCTGCGAAGGAACAGCATGCGGGAAGAAAACAATCTTCATGTGTGCGTCCGACGCAAAGAACGCACACAGACACACGCGCACATACCTTGCGTCGAAGCATACATTGTTATGCCTCGACGCAAGGAGGCCCGCAGCCCCGTCGCAGCGGGCGTTCAGAACGAACACGCGTTCGGGATGAACGCGCGCTGTGACATCTAGCGGTAGGGAGCAGTAGCTCGTGCCAGCGCTGCCCTACCGACACGTACCGGGGCTGCGTCGAACGTTTGCTTGGGTATCATTCCCTCTTAAGAACATACGTAAAGAAATAAATGAGAGTAACCTGTTGTCGGTGAATGGATTAGAAGCTACGATGAAAGATATTGCGAGGGCGCTCGATACAGATCTCAAAACTCTATAAGACTTGGTGATTCGCAATTCACACGTAATTGCTGAACTGGATGCACGACCGAAAAGCCTGGAAAATGAATGAGAAAAAGAACGCTCTCGTGCGGGAGCTGCACAAACCTGCTCGCCGAAACTATCCGCGTCGGCATGTGGACATCCGTGGTTTGGATGAGACCTGGCAGGCTGATCTCGTCGATATGTCGTCGTACGCACATCAAAACTCCAAACATAAATTTATCCCAACCGTCATCGATACTTTCTCAAAATTCGCCTGGGCCGTACCGATGCGGAGTAAGAATAGTAAAGATGCAGCAACCGCACTGAAGTCGATACTCGTAAAGGGACGCATACCGCAGAAGTTACACGTTGATCAAAGAAAAGAGTTTTATAGCTGTGACTTTAAAACCTAACAAAAAAGTACAATATCCACATGTATTCAACATATAGCAATTTAAAAGCTTCCATTTGTGGTAATTATAGGTGGATCGATATAGTTGATAAACTAGTAGCCGAGTATAAAGATTCTGTGCACCGCACGATTAAGATGAAACCGAGAAATGTTAATCCTCGAAATGAGAAACAGCTACTACAACATGTCTATCATAAGACTCATTGAAAAAGTCATCGACATCAAAATTCAAAATTGGCGATAAAGTAATGTGTAATTTTTGAACAGATCAATTTTAGCTCTCCGATTTTGAATGCTTAATCTATATCTTTAGTAATACATTCATGGTTAATGTCTGAACACGATTTACTTATATTTTATAAATTTATATTATAACATCTTAATACTCATGTTTATTTTTTATGAGAATGGCGCGGTTTGCCGTACAATAGTTAATGTAGGGTATGGTGAAGTTTATTATTCTTGTACGATAGTGTCGTATGGCTCGAATAACGGAACGGGTTGTCTATTTCTTATATCATCGAGGATTATTTCCCCCTCTAGTCGGCCGTCTTCAAACAATATTCGGAGTATTTACATCACCTTTATTTTCATGGATTATTCTAGGACGCGGGCGCGAGAACTTTTCCTATCCCTACGCGATTTACTTATATTACTACAATACTGCGGTTTACTCGTGACAGTCTCCTTTATATGATCTCGATATTCACGCAAATAACAAAACAATCTTTCCATATGTCGAGTTTTTGTTTTTTACTCATCTTAGACGCAATGCTCGATCCCTCGGTGGCTCTTTATTTGCTCCGGAACCTGACGCCACCACCTCTTCCCCCACTGAGGTGTACGGTCCGGAATCAGTCGGGCAAGAATTCCTCCCGATCCTCCGCCACGAGATGTACAATGTTGTCGCTCTAACTCCGCGCGAGACGTCTCTTGGGGGGGGGGGGGGGGGGGGTACCAATGTTTGATGATCCGGATTGACGAGGTGAGCAGCTGAGCGGTCCCGGAGCGAAAGAGAGCGAGTTATCGAGCCCGATCGACAGGAGGATGCCGGCTATCCCCTCTCTCTCACGTGGTACAAGTTCGTTGGTACCTTGACGTGATTACATACTCGAATGCTTTCCTCACGGCGCGCGGGAATATACGAATATTTTTCTGAGCGAATCGCATAACGATCATTACAGTAAGAATCAGTAAATTCAAGAGTGTTTTCGAAAAAGGTTACACACCGACCTGGACAACGGAAATATTTACTATATATAGAGTGAAAAACACGAAACCTGTAACATTTCACGTCAAGGACTATGACGATGAACCCATTGCAGGTGGTTTCTACTATCAGGAGCTACTTAAAGTTCAACAGTCTGATATTTATCTCATCGAAAAAGTATTGAAGAAGCGTGGTAATCGAATGTTCGTAAAATGGTTGGGTTTCGATAGTACCCACGATAGTTGGATAAGCAAATCTGGTTTGTAGCGGACAATAAAAAATGTTTTCAATTTAATGATTCTTCTCTCTCCCTCTACTCATTCCAGATGACGAGGCCTTTGTCTCGCAAAGGGTCGACCGTTCTCTTCAGCGTAGCATGTGTTTTCTCGCTTAGGCAGCCTTCTGGCTTTTTCAAACCTGTCTCACAAAAGTGTGTTAGGAAGGTGTGGACAAAAATATCGTGATTATAGCAAATTACAGTGGGGTTTTCTTTATTTCTCCACTTGAAAAAATGACAAACCAATTCATTATTTACAACACAATTACTTACAGAGTCGATTATTCATGAAACATTTACAAAATATATGCTATGATTGTATCCTAACATGCCCCCATGGTAGCGGTTTCGTGGTTCCGGGTATGATATACCGTTTGTCATCGTGCGGGCTTAGAGCAATTGTTGTCTCGTTCATGGTGTACACTTCATGTAACTTCGATCTTATGCACGATTGCTGGCGAGTCATTTCGATTTGTTCCTTTAAGCATTTTGTGTAATCCTCGAACGAGATCGTTCTCGCCACGATGTTACTCTTAACACCTTTTACTTTCTTTGTATCGTCTTTGCCATTGACTCGCACTGCATACATTTTTGCTCTAAGCCCGACGAATTCCGTCATTATCCAACCATTATTTTCGTCTTTCATTAGTCCAGGGACTTTTTTGTTGACAAGCGGTATATCATACCCATTATCCGCGGGATAGTCGCTAGTATCGAAACGATGCATGTTGCGCTTTATGTCATCATACACATCCTCACACTCAATGTTGTACATGAGGCTGTCCGAATCGGTGTACAACACTGTATATTTGTTTTTATACAGAGGTACCATATACTCATGATGAAAGTCATATAAACATGTGTTCGATATGCCGAGTATGCACATACCCACATATATCGGCTTATTGAATTTCACCTCCAGTTTGCGTAATTCGACAGCAATAAGGTTTTCTGAAAAAACGCTCCGGCTATGAAAATTTGGTTTTGCAATCATTGCCTCTGCACCGTACCTGCCCTCCCATCGTATCAAAAGCTTAACGTCTACATGATTGCGCACATTTTCCATAGTTTTCCCAAACACTGCATTATTCATTGATTTATAGATTTTTTTCAAATTCATTCTTCGCTTGACTTCGGAACTGTGTATTAAGCTCAATATATGTTCGTAGCCAGGGTGATTGGGAGAATTGCGGTATTCTGTCAATTTTTTTTATTTTGGGACAATGCCTACACTCTGCTGCAGATTGCGATAATGAATAACATACCGTTTCTTGTTATTCACGGTTACAAGCAGGTTTTCGTGTTGCTTACCCGGTGGTTTACCATGTGTTGAACAAAACGGCAAGTCCATCGGAGGTCGATGTCTCCGATTTCGATAAAAGTTGGCATGCTTATAGAATGGGTAAAAATAGGCGACACGTATTTTTTTATATCGGCGGAACCCGATTTTTAAGGGTTGAAAAGCACCCTCGAAAATTGAGGTGTTTTTCGTTTTTCGTCGATAACGTTTTAACGGTACAAGATATGGAAAAACTTCCAATTGCAACAATGTTTATTTTTTCGTGTACTATACATTGGAGATGAGAACGATGCAGATAGTAACAAATTTCATATTGTTTATTGCAAAAATGCAATTTTTTCAACCGTATCTCCGAGAATTTTTAATCGATTGGGATGTAAATTTGCATACATGTAGAGAATGGAAAAGTGCGGATACGGATTTTTTCTTTTTCCGATATCTCACAATTAAGAGGTTGAAACTGCCCGTTGATTTTTTTGCCGAGAGCATCGTATTATCAGCTAGCCTTTTGGCATTTCGGTCAAAATTCACGTCAATATACGCTCGTGTTATGACGCAATTGCATATTCGTAACATTCCAGCCCCTCCCCCCCAACGGTCCCCCTCTCGAAAGGCAAATGTTCAAAGTTCTTACCGTGCGGCATGGACGAAAATTTGTAGAAATAAAAATGGGTTACAAAGAAAGTACAATCAGTCAAAAGAGTCAATACACATTTTCTCGTTTTGGCGGAACGACACTCTTAAGGGGTCAACGCACCCTTAACAACTCCGTTCTTTCTATAGCTCGTGAACGAGCCGAAATAAAAATAAAGTTCGATAAGAAAAAATGTTGCATTCTTCGACTACTAGACGTTCACGATGATAATGATGAGTACAGCAATAAATGGCGTGTTGTTTATTGCAATAATTCGTGAATTACTTGTGAAAAATCAATTTTCAGTTTTCCACTAATATGGGTAGAGGCAACGATCGCAATCACGGACTGACTGCGTGCTTCGGGAAGCAACTGGATTACAATTGTATATTTACGAAGAAATTCTCCCCCGCCACGTACTGCCTTTGAAGATTACAACACAATCGGAAAAGTGTTCTCACGCTTACTCATTTAGGAAATTTTTTTTTCATGGATTATACTTATTACAATAATGATAGTCATGATAAAAGTGTTTGAAAAAAAGAGATTTCTTACACCACGCACAAGTGATAATAGCTGCTTCGCCGCATATATCGCTTGTCGGTACATTTTGTGAAAAGCAAAATTCTACCGGATTTTCGAAGTTTAGTGGTCTTTCTTCTTCGTACCCGTTTTTGTACCACGCATATTTGAAAAGATTTGTAAACCGTGGAGAAGAAAACTGTTTGTGTATAAGAGATTGTAATTTAACAATATTGTCTCGCAAATGCAGATTGACGTCGTGATTGTATAATATTATTGCGTCAGAAATGTGTTTGACGAAGTTTTTCCATACACGGAAGCCATAAACATCAAGGGCCTGTATCATTCCAGTCGTATCTGCAGGAATTACTAATTATCATATGGACTAATTGTCTACAGAACTAATGAAACTGGTGCAATATATTTACCTGCTGGAATGGTTAAAATTTTAATATCTTTCCCTTGCATATCCATTTCTTTAAATGCAGTTGGACATTGACCACTCCAAGAATCCAGAAGTATTATCGATTTTGGACCCGTATTGGGAATATATACTTCTTGGAACCATCGCTTGAAATGATTAGTCGTCAATTTTCCAGATTTCGAAGCCAAAAGAAATATATTTTCGGCTCTGAACATAGTTTGTTCTACTCGAGGACCAAATTTGCCAGTAGGTTCGTTTAAAACGATCAACATAGGTGCCAAAAGCTTGCCACTCGCAGAAACCAAAGGCTGTATAGTATAACTGTGTGTTGATGTTTTCGATTGCACGACTGCCTCAACGGATTTCTGCCCTTCTTTCGCCTATGTGCGGCCTGTATGTAGCTCTAAATTAAATCCACTCTGATCAGAATTCAATGTGTTTTCAGCCCCAACGTTGGCTACGTTGCCTTTCACCATTTCTATAAATTCGGTAGCTTTGTTTTGAAGTGTATCAGCGTTTAATAATTTTTGTTTTGTTACATATTTAGTAATCTTCTGTGACACAATTCCATGTTGGTTTTTGAATGTCCTTAGCCAAGAAGCGGATGCTTGAAAATTTACGGCTGGTATTTCTACAATTTCTCGTGCACGTAAGGCCCATCGTCGAAGATCTATATCATGGACAGGCAGCCTTTTGTCCAAAGCATCATTAAGATTGTTTAACGTGTAGTGAGCTATCTTTGTTAACTTTTCTTTGTAGGTGCCACCCTTATTTATACTATGGGCCCACCGGCGCAACTGCGGCTCTGATTTCACCTTTTTGAATATCGTTTGAACCGATGATAAATTTCTATTCCCATTTGCCCCTGATCTCCAGTAATCTAGAGCTCTTGTCTTGTATTCGTAACTCAATTCTTCTATATCTTGGGTACATACATTTTCATCAATTTTTCAATTTTCAATTTTCAAAAGCAATTTTTTCATCGCTTCAATGATCATGTTTTCTAGATCCTTACTGAACTGTTTTTCCTGTTTGGTGATTGGAGTGCGAGGCAAATTCATAGGACTTATCGCTATGGATAGAAGTTGAATAACATTCACCGGATTAACGTACATTTTTATTTGTATTTCGAACTCAAAATGTATGGCTGGCTTCTCCGTCGTAACTGCAGCAATAATGATCGTTGGTGAATTTATATGACTTGAAACCCAATTGATAAATACACACGAAAAAAACAACGACGAAACACGCTATTACCAGAACTGCTATTAATCTTTAATAAGGCGATTTCAAGGTTTTCATGAGAGCCGCTCTTTGCACCGTAGTCGCTTTTTGCGAAGATTTATTTCTTTCGTTCATTGGTTCCGCTGTTTGTGAAATTAAAGTTAATTGAAGATAAAGATTAAATTATGCTGCGTTCTAAGCTGATAAAAATGTTTGCATCGTTCTGTTCATGAGTTGCAGCGGCAACCCAAAAACGCTATAACCTCTGTAGATAATGCCTTCGATACGGTGAGCGGAGTGGAATTGCTTCGTATATATACAATTGTAATCCAGTTGTTTCCGAAGCACGAAGTCAGTCCGTGATTGCGAGCCTTGCTTCTGCCCATAGAGTGGGAAACTGACGAGTGATTTTTCACAAGTAATTAACGAATTATTGCAATAAACAACACGCCATTTGTTGCTATACTCATCATTATCATCATGAACGTCTAGTAGTCGAAAAATACACCATTTTTTCCGTTCGAACTTTATTTTTATTTCGACAACGAAAAAATATGTATCGACTATTTTGACTGATTGTACTTCCTTTGTAACCCATTTTTATTTCTAGAAATGTTCGTCCATGCCGCACGGTAAGAACTTTGAACGTTATTGCTGTACTCATCATTATCATCATGAACGTCTAGTAGTCGAAGAATACATCATTTTTTCCTATCGAACTTTATTTTTATTTCGGCTCGTTCACGAGCTATAGAAAAAACGAAGTTGTTAAGGGTGCGTTGACCCCTTAAGAGTGTCCTTCCGCCAAAACGAGAAAATGTGTATTGACTCTTTTGACTGATTGTACTTTCTTTGTAACCCATTTTTATTTCTACAAATTTTCGTCCATGCCGCACGGTAAGAACTTTGAACGTTTGCCTTTCGAGAGGGGGACCATTGGGAGGGGGGCTGGAATATTACAAATATGCAATTACGTCATAACACGAACGTATATTGACGTGAATTTAGACCCAAATGCCAAAAGACTAGCTGATTATACGATGCTCTCGGCAAAAAATCGACGGGCAGTTTCAACCCCTTAATTGTGAGTTATCGGAAAAAGAAAAAAATCGTTTCCGCACTTTTCCATTCTCTACATGTATGCAAATTTACATCCCAATCGATTAAAAATTCTCGGAGATACGGTTGAAAAAATTGCATTTTTGCAATAAACAATATGAAATTTGTTGCTATCTGCATCGTTCTCATCTCCAGTGTATAGTACACGAAAAAATAAACATTGTTGCTATTTGAAGTTTTTTCACATCTCGTACCGTTAAAACGTTATCGACGAAAAACGAAAAACACCCTAATTTTCAAGGGTGATTTTCAACCCTTAAAAATCGGGTTCCGCCGATATAAAAAGATACGTGTCGCCTATGTTTACTCATTCTATAAGCATGTCAAATTTTATCGAAATCGGAGACATCGACCTCGCAACGTTTCCTTGCAAGTCAACTTCAAGAATGTAGCCTGTCGGGAAATCTAGCGCGATTGATGATAAATCGAATGTTGACAAGTCATGGATCCATCGAAAATTAGCATAGGGCAATGATTGACATATTGCCCATCCATACAAATTATTTACTTGTTATTGGCATGCCCGTACCTCTTTGAGCACTGACTCAGACCACCGCGTTTACCCCGTTCAATAAACAACACCATGTCAACGTTGTTGAGCAATTTTAAGTTAATGTTTGTATGCTTTAACATTGCATCCCAGGTGTATCCGGGAAGAGTATAGTAATATGCGGGGTCGAGCCTGTAACTTTCGATGCAAGTATTACGAAAGTTCTCAAAAACGTCGGCCAGTAACAAAACATTAGTCTTCAGGTATAAGTCGCTATATTCACCTAACGTTTCAATAGAAAATGGATCCCATACATCCACAGCATGAGCGTATTCGTACTCACTTACAGTGTCACCGGCCAAATTGCTGTAGAATGCATCCCGTGGTGGTAGGTGGCAGTCATCCAATCTGTTTACGCTATCAATATTGTAGTATACTGCTCGTAATGTAGAAAGTATGTAACCCTATGTAATCCCTAATGTAGAAAGACCTCATACTATCCCGAGGATTATCAGGACCTCCGAACTTGTTGCAAGGACAATACAGTATAATACAGTTTTTATGGTAAATACAAATAGTATGTGTCGGTCCTGTGCGGCCAGAGAAACGACGCTAACTGGGTCGAGTGCTAGTTCTACACAAACGCGCGTAACGTTAACCCGAAATAATAAAGAGTCCTGACAAAATCTTTCAGAGTATTTATTATTGGAACATCCTCCGAATCGGTCATATCTCCCTACAATATATTCATAAGGAAAGACACCCTTCCGAGTTAATAGCATAAAATTATCTGCCGATATGTCATGAAATTGTGACCGCGAAATGTTGAGTTTGTCCGTTGTCAAAAATGATGCCAGTTTATCCAAACTTGCATTGAGGAATTTGTATGAATCGATGAAACGTAATTGAATCTGGTGTGACTTTTCTGCCGTTTGAACTGTTTTCGTGAAAGAAATGTATTTTTCTTTCGTTATGGAAAGCCCGTCGGTTTTCCCTTCGAACGCTGTGGCTACTTCCTTGACGATGAAATGTGCGTCATATCCACACAAATTATAAAAAACTAGACGAATGAAAAACGACTGCTTATAATTCAAATTGCAATCATCATCTTCGCAATATCCAGTGAGATGACAATGATCGCAAACACGTATGTCGTTTTCGGTAAATGATTTCTCGCATATATGACACTGAGTGACGCTTCAATATTCTGCCCATTCATCTGGTGTTAGAGGTATCATGGGAACATTATCCGATAAAATATCGTTCATGCGCAGAACTAAATTTTTTAGATTCTCAACGAACCATGAAACGCAGTCAGCACTGCGACGTGAGTGGTATCCTGATAATGAATTGTCATACGAACAATGTACATAGTACGCAATGCTAAACACTTCATGATGCTGATATATATTTTTGTCGGCAACCTTTGCCAGAACGCACTCGAGATCGGCGTAAATCACGAATAGAAGTCGCCCTTTTCGTTGAAAGTTTTTGAATATCAGCCATTTGTCCATTGCACTAGGTAATCAAATGGCGCAATCATTTAATTTTCCACAATCCACCTCATGTGTTCGTAATTCGTTCTCCGTATAGAAGTAGTGCAAACATCTGTAACAAAACGGCGAAATCATTTTTATATTACTAAGTACATAATTACTCATAGGTATGTTTTCGAGTGGGGTTTTTACTCACCGATCGCAGCTGTGTTTTTTCCCTTTTGTTTTGTTCAGCTGCCCGCTCACAAGCCTGGATACATTTTTTATCCAGACAAAGTGTCCCACGCTGTGGTCCGAGGAATCCTCCACGAATAACAAATTGATGTGTTTATCTAGCTTTTGGCTGCATACTCGAATCGGGACGATGTTTTTCTTTTCGAATTTATATACGTTGATGGAAACTTTATTTTGCGATTCAAATTTTTTTATTTGATTGAGTGTCATTGGGAAAACAATGCCCTGAAGTTGCAGTACAGTTGAATAGTGTGGATATGAAGTTACTCGATGCACGTTTGTTTCCGCTGGATGAAGAGCAGCCACAACTGATCACGCGAAACATGCGTTATCCTTCGACCTTATATATATTCACCACCGCTTTCTTCAGATTTATTTCCCGCGACAAAACAATTTCACACCCGGCACGCATTACATTATATTTATTGATATTCAAAGTTAAGTTCAATATCCGTAATAATGCCCACTCACTATCACGTTTTTGAAAGTCTTCGAGGGATGCTAGAGTTGGCTCGACAACTCGTTGTGTATACCACTCACGCAAATCAGATGTAGTAAAAAGTTCAAAGTTCTTCGTGTTGATACTTTTATTTGCACGTTTGTCACCTGCCTCAAATTCACCATTGAGAACTGTATTCACTTTTACACTGAAGTGTTTGATGGTAATTGTTTTGCACATGTGAAATCACGTGCCTCTTCGAGAAACTGACCAGGTTCAATATGATCATTATTGATGACGCAGCCAGTCAGGACACGATTTTTGAACGCCGTATCAATTTCTCGCCAGATCAAACCGCGATCACTGCGTCCCGCGCCGCATGTAAAAATTGTCTGCGTAGAACATTTTTTAAACCTTCTAAGCGAGCGATTCGTGCTACCATTGATTGCTGATTTCCGAGCGATAATCGCGGTCGCTCAATTCGGCTTTCTGTTTCCAACGACTCTATACACCGATCACATTGTTGCTCCCACACTATATACTGTTCCACCGAATTTATAAGTGTGGCTTGATCACGCAGATTTTGTTCTGATTGTGGAACAATCTCAGCCATTTTCCCGCGAGTTAAAACGAAGTATTCGAGAGATGATGCGGGCAATGGGAATGCCTGATTCAGAGTGTGAGGCTTTGGGTGATAAAAGCCCTTTTTGATTCGGAAAAATTAATTTCCATCTTTCTCCTCTATCTTAGAAAAATGCCACCTTACCATAGTTTTCTTATATTACAATGTAATAAGAATGGTGGGAAAGCGAGGGAACAGAATGAAGATCTGGGCTATTTACACAAAAACTTGTGTTGAGATACTCACACACACTTTCTCGAGTGCCTGGTACATGCAAATACCTCGATATTATTTATTTGAAAAGAAGGCCCGGATACAACAAATTTTGGAAGCGCGAGCCTGTCTGTTACTACTGGCTTGGCCCGCCCCAACAACCGTAATCCCCTCGTTTTTTTTGACAATGCAAAATATTTGCAGTGCTTCCCGGAGCACGAAGTCAGTCCGTGATTTCGAGCCTTGCCTGTGCCCATATTATTGGAAAACTGAAGAGTGATTTTTCACAAGTAATTCACGAATTATTCGAATAAACAATAAACACGCCATTTGTTCCTGTACTCATCATTATCATCATGAACTTCTAGTAGTCGAAGAATACAACATTTTTTCCCTCCAAACTTTATTTTTATTTCGGTCCGTTCACGAGCTATAAAAATAACAAAGTTTTTAAGGGTGCGTTGATCTCTTAAGAGTGTCGTTCCTCCATAACGAGAAAATGTGTATCGACTATTTTGACTGAGTGTACTTTCTTTGTAACCCAATTTTATTTCTACAAATTTTCATCCATGCCGCACGGTAAGAACTTGTCGCGTAGAAATTTTGATGGGGCCCAAATCAGGGCCCGATAACGTTGCCTGACGGCCCTGATAGGGCACTAATAAGGCAGTTTGAATGCCCCAATCAGGTTGCCTGATCAGAAATAAATGCATATAATATTTCAAAAATCCAAACTGGAATGAACCACTTAATTTAGAGTTCCACTACAATGATTGTCTATTATAATTCGTCATTCCCTGGCATGCTGAAATGTTTTTCTTCGAAGAAAATATTTCGCCTATATGGGAATCGAACCTCGTACCTACCTACCCAAACCTACGCACGCTGCCCCTATGCTACCGAGTGCCGATAATTATGTTATATATATAATTCCTCCCCCCCCTCTCTCTCTCTCTCTCTCTTTCTTCGCCTTAAAAAGCTGCCGAAATCTTCTAACACGCATCCAAGTTGCATAACGTTTTTTGTCGTTCCAGTCCATATCACCTTTTTTAAAATAGAATTCAGGAATGCATCGAAACTCCGAAGCTATGATGCTGTAAAATCGAAGTTTCCATTTGGAAAATAAAAAATTATGTGCATCTATTGACTGCTGAGGTAGTTATAGGGCTAGCCTATTTATGGCATCAGGAAAAGCCATAATAGGGCCTATCAAGGAAAGGCTTAGTTATGTTATATATGTAATTCCCCCCCCCCCTCTCTCTCTCTCTCTCTCTCTTCGCCTTACAAAGTTCGCGAAATCTTCTAACACGCATCCGAGTTGCATAACGTTTTTTGTCGTGACAGTCCATATTACCTTTTTTTTAAATAGAATTCCGGAAAGCAAGGCTAACCCTAAGAAATTTCTACTCGGGTTTGAACGTTTGCCCTTCGAGAGGGGGGCCGTTTTGGAGGGGGCTGTAATGTTACAAATATGCAATTGCGTCAGAACAAGAACTTATATTGACGTGAATTTAGACCGAAATGCCAAAAGGCTAGCTGATTATACGATGCTCTTGTCTAAAAAAATCGACGGGCAGTTTCAACCCCTTAATTGTGAGATATCGGAAAAAGAAAAAAATCGTATCCGCACTTTGCCATTTTCTACATGCATGCAAATTTACATTTCAAT
This sequence comes from Ophion obscuratus, assembly GCA_964007375.1. NCBI lineage: Eukaryota > Metazoa > Arthropoda > Insecta > Hymenoptera > Ichneumonidae > Ophion > Ophion obscuratus. Next base: position 52,751,737 of record OZ023314.1, read on the forward strand.
CTATCAAAAATTCTCGGAGATACGGTTGAAAAAGTTGCATTTTTATAATAAACAATATGAAATGTGTTGCTATCTACATTGTTCTCATTTTCAGTGTATAGTACATGAAAAAATAAACATTGTTGCAATTTGAAGTTTTTTCATATCTCGTACCGTTAAGACGGAATACACATTTAGACAGAAATAAAAATAAGCCGTTTTGAGGGATTTTATCAACTAAGAAATAATGATTCTACAATTATCAAACTTTAGGTATACTTTAATATTATAATTAAGTGTACGAAACAATTTTTTTAAATTAATTCATCATCAAAATGGCGGAGCTGTGGCAGAGTGTTACAACAAGGTTGCCGCGAGAGTTGGGAATCTGCGTGCAGTCTAGCTTCCCGTAGACTTTGATTTGCAAAAAAGTTCAAACATTTTTTCAGTTAGAACATGTATAGTTTCTATGTGACGGTAATTGAAAAGAAGAAAATGCAAATTTGAGAAAATAACATGCATTTACACAAGAAATTAACATTTCACGCAACACTTCTGTAAAATGTGGATGAAAAAATTCGTTTTTTTGCAATTTTGCAAAAAGAATTTTCTCCAAGTAAAAGGTACGAATATTATCAATTTTTTTTTTTTTTTTTTTTTTTTTTAGGAGGGGGTAAGAATACAAATTACGCACCGTAAGTCGGCCCCGTGGGCTGTCTCGTGTGTCGGACTCCCACACATGCCGGTGCCGTCGGAATGGTGATATACCGACTAAAACCTCCCTCTCCACTGTCCGCCCCGCGGGGTGGCAACACGTTAGTATAACCTCACCCCCGCGGGTCCTGTCCATCGTCCGTCTCGTTTCGTTTACCCGTCGCTACGTCTCTTCCGTTTACATGTCATGTCTCCCTCATTCATCCTCCAGGCATCCATCATCTTTCTTACGCCTCAGCACTGCCTCGACGAAGGTGGCGATGTCTGTCCAGTGGTCTTCGTCCCGTAGCATCAGTCCGATTATATTATCGGGCGTGATCGGTCCAGTCCTCCGTTCTAATTGTTGTCTCCGGGTCGTCCATCTGTCACATGCAAAGAACATGTGTTCCGCGTCGTCTTGTGTGTGTCCGCAGTACTTACAGTCCGGCGTCCGTACTCGTTTCATTTTGTATAGATAACCTCGGAAATATCCGTGTCCCGTGAGGAGCTGGGTAAGGTAAAAATTTACCTCCCCCCAACCCCATTCGGTCCACGTTCTTAGATCCGTTATCAGCCGTCTTGTCCATCGTCCGGTTGTCTCGGTCATCCAGCGTGCGTGCCAGTCCGTCAGGGTCTTCTCTCTTTCATACCTTGCCGCGTCAGCCCTTTCAGTCCCTTCGTCGCGTTCGTATATTCGTTTTCGTTCTGTGGCTAGTAGGTCTATAGGAATCACGCCCGCCACCACCAGGATCGCCTCTGCCGAGACGGTCCTGTAGGCACACGCTATCCTTAGAGCCCCCTGTCTTTGTACGTACGTCATCGTCTTCCTGTATTTTTTAACGGCCAGCGCGTCCGCCCAGACCTCTGCGCCATACAGGAGGATCGAGTGGGCCGTCGTCATCAATAGTCTCCGTATAGACGGTCTCGGTCCGTGCGTATTTGCCATCAGGCGGCTGAGCGAGGTCACCTTCGCCGCCGCCTTGTCGGCCGTCCGTTTTATATGGGGCCAGAAGGTCAGCTTCGTGTCCAGAGTCACCCCTAGGTACTTGGCTTCTCCTCTGGTACCCATACATTCCGTTCCGACTGTCATCGGAATAATTGTCGGTATTCGTCGTCGCGTAAGCATGAGAAGCTCCGTCTTGTTCAGTGCAAGAGACAGTCCGTACTCCGTCATCCACCTGTCAACGCGTCTCATGACCTGATTCAGTGTCAGCTGGGCCAGATCCGCACTGCGCTCCACTATCACCGCCGCCACGTCGTCGGCGTAAGCGACAAGCGATGCGTTGCGCGGCATCTCCAGCCTCAGCAGGCTGTCGTACGTCACGTTCCATAGGTCCGGTCCGAGAATTGATCCTTGCGCGACCCCCGCGGTGATACTTCTAGTCACCTGTCCATCTGTCGTCTCGTACGTGATGCGTCTGTCGTTGAGATAGTCCTTCAGTACCCGTAGTAGGTAAGGAGGAATCCGGAGAGTGCCTTCCAGCGCCCCCAAGATATCCCTCCACCTAGCCGAGTTGAAGGCATTTCTCACGTCTAGAGTCACCAGTATCACTAGGGGCCTTGCCGCGTGACAGGCCTCGTCCGTCCTCCTGACGGTCTCGATGACCTTGCGGATTGCCCCTATAGTCGATCGTCCCTTGCGAAAGCCGTGCTGGTTCTCGGGCAAGCCCCCGGCCGCTCTTATCGCGTCTGTCAGTCGCGGTCTCAGTAGAAGTTCGAAAACTTTACCCGTCGTGTCCAGTAGACTCAGGGGTCTATAGGAAGACGGCATATGCGGCTCTCCTTTTCCTTTACTGAGGAGGACCAGTCTAGCCGTCTTCCAGCGCTCGCTGAATGTCCCTGTCCTAAGACATTCGTTGTACATACCGAGGAGTATCTCAGGCCTCAGGCGTGCCATCAGCCGGAGGGCTTCCCCAGGTATGCCGTCTGGTCCAGGTGCTTTCCCCGCCTTCAGAGAGGTCGTAGCTTTAGTAAGCTTTTCCTCAGTGAAGACCGGGGCGTCTCGTATGTCGTCCGGGTCCACGAGCTCCTCCCTCGGCGGGTGAGTCGGGAAGAGCCCGTTAACTATCTGTCCCATGGTCGTCGCGTCTTGGAGTTCCGGCGGACTTCGGGCCCCTAGCTTCTGCGTCACAATCTTGTAACCCAGACCCCAGGGGTCTTGGTCCACCTCCTCGCATAGCTGTCTCCAGCAGCGCTTCTTACTGTCTTTTATTGCGGTTGTCAGCGTTTTCCGTGCCGTTTTGTACTCCGTCGTAAGAGCAGCCGCGTTCGGCCGGTCCCTTTCCCGAGCCCGGAACATTCGTCTCTTCGCCCGAATGCAGAGCCTCCGCAGTTCGGCGATGTCTGCTGTCCACCAGTACGTCGCTCGTCTATCATGTCGGGCGCTCTTGCGCGGCATTGAAGCTTTGCAGAGCCGTTTCGTCAGTTTTAGAGTCTCGTCCACAAGTCGTTCAGTCCTTGTACGTCCCGTCAGTTCGTCCGTTACCATCTCCGAGGGTGCGACTGCTTCCAGCAGCGCTCTCGAGAACCTGTCGATGTCCAGTTTCCGTATGTTCCACCGCGGTGTCTGCGCCGACCTGTTGCGTCGCGTCTCTGTGGGTCCCGCCACCTCAAAGACGATGTATTGATTATCGCTGGCTGTATAGTCGTTGATCACCGCCCATCGCCTCATCAGCGGCACGATACTGTCCGAGATCAACGTCACGTCCGGTATCGAGGAGCCCACCCCCGGTCTGATGTACGTCGGTACGTGTCCCGTGTTCGCTACAGTCAGGTTGAGTCTTGCTGCCATTTCCAGCAGCAGGTGTCCACTTCTGTCCGTCCTGGTCATTCCCCACTCGATCTCTCTTGCATTGAGGTCACCCGCGACTATTAAGTCACCCGGCAGCTCCCTCAATGCGTCCTCCAGTCTGCCCGTCTTGTCCTCGAACTCTCTGGCGGAGCAGTTTGGGGTCAGGTAGACGCTGACGTAAATCAGGCCGCCCACCCTCACCCAGACGTAATCGTCCCCCGCTCCGCTGTCGAGCACACGCGTTCTGGTACCCCTAACCCAAATGGCTGAGGTACCCGCGCCGTTCGGGAACCACGTCGGGGTCGTCATATCCCTGTATTGCTCGCTAAGTATTAGTACGTCAGCGTTGTGTTCAGTCGCAATTTGGGGAAGCAGGAGGTGTGCCTCCTCGCATCTGTGCATGTTTCCTTGTAGAATTGTCACGTCTTCGTCTTCTTCCTGCACTCCTCCAGCGCAGCCAAGGACCGCGCACTCCCCGGAGCCCGAGAGGTGCGCGGTACTCTCGTGCTCCGCCTCGTCGCACAGGAAGCACGTCGGTGTTTCTTTGCAGTCCTTGCCGACGTGGTTCGTCCTGCCACATTTGTAGCAGCACTGTGCTCTGTCCTTGCCGTTGCAGTTCGTCCTCGTGTGTCCGTACCCAAGGCACCTATAGCACCTTGGCACAGTCGTCCTAGGCCTGACACGGCAGTTCATCCATCCGATTTTCAGCCGCCCTTTCTTGAGAAGGGCGTTTGCGGCGCCTTCCTCAAGGTCACAGACAGCCATACACTGTCCATGTCTGTTTGGGCCGAAGATGTGAACCTTCGGGTCCCTCGTGTCGTTCGTCTCTCGTCGAAGTGCCTCCGTCACTTCCTCTTTGTCCGTCACGCAGTCCAGGTCCAGCATGTCCAGTTGTATGCTGGAAGTCATGTCCCGTATCTGTGCGTCTTCTCCCAGGGCTTGCCGAAGCTTGTCCTGGAAGTTTTGTCTATCTCCCGCCCCGCTTTTGACACGGAGCAGGACACTTCCGTCCTTCGTCCTTCGGTAGCCGTTGACCTGCACCTTTTCGGTCGCAGGATCAACGGCTTTCATACGTCGCAGTGTGTCCGCGTATGTCTTGCCACTGGTGGGTTTAATGAGGACCACCCCAGCCCCGGGTCTCCGGGTTGGGCGAGCGTCACCCACCTTGTTCGTGGCCGGCGTCGCTGTCACTTCTGTAGCCGTTCTCGTCTTCTGTCCGTCCTGTGCGTCTGTCTTTTTCCTCTGCTTCTTTGCGAGCACCGTTTTCCACGGGGTAAGCTCCGTTCCCTTCGTCGGTCTTTTGGCCGGCGTGAGATCTGGGCTTGAGCCCGTGGTCTCGCGTTTGCGTTTCGTCTGTGGCGTTCGTTCTTTGTCGACGTCACCCTTTCAGCTGACAGTCCCGAGCACATGCATCCTGTCACACTCGTGCCATGCCTCGTCTGCAGCTTCCCTAATCCGGGCCATGTTGGTCGTGATCACGGTGCTGATGTTCCTCTGCACGCGTGTCTTTTCCTCCATTTTGACCAGGCATTCCCGGATCAGTTGTAGCTGAGTCCGGATCCTGGCCTCGGCCGTCTCCGCTACGGACGAAGCCGGTGCAGTCTTCTGTCCCGTTCGCCCGTCCGTAGTGTCACTTGTCCCTGTCGGGGTTGGGGGCCCCATTTGTTTTGATGCGTTTAAACGTTTTCCTTTATGTTGTGCAATCATGTTTTTTAAGTCCTCCCTTTTTCCCTTTTGTTTGTGTATGTGAGAGTGTTTTGGGGTAAAGTCACTGCAGACCACCCACGCCGACATATCCCCGCCGCAGGCCGCCCCAGAGAGGGCAGTGGTGGCCTCATCGAGGCCCCCCCCGCTACTGCTGCAGGGCCCGTTCCGGGCGCCACCCGGCACTAAAACAGTATGGGGATTATACACTGGCTGATGGGGCAGCCAGGTCCATCCGGCTAAGAGGACCCGGGCCCCTGTACTATCCAGCGGCCCAGGAGCATCGTGGTTGGTTTATACTCGCCGTACCCTCCGACCGCCCCCACTGAGGCGGTCTACCGCGGAGGACGGCGGAGGTCCGAGTACCGTCCCCCGGCGTTAAGTGTGCGTGCTAGTGAGTGTCCGCCTTTGTGACGTGTACCGGTTCATTTACTCGCATTCATTCGGTAACCATACAGGAGGTGCTCAGAACTTGAGCCCTCCGACATTCATCAGCACACTCACTCACATTCGCTTTTCGGGGGAGCCCGTTTATAGGGACCCCGAACATTCGCTTTTCGGTGGTCCTCGTTTATGGGGGACCCCGAGCATTCGCTTTCTCAGGATGGCCCGTTTATAGGGTCACCTGATCATTCGCATCACCAGTATATCCCTCGGACGTGTTTGTGTAGATGTTTGTGCTTGTATGTTCGTGCGTGTTCTCGACATGCCGGGTGGTTAGCCCTGCACACCGTTGGCTATTGCGGGAGCGCTGAACGCACTCCCGGGCGGTGGGCTCGCCAAGATCCCTACGCCAAACGAATATTATCAATATGTCTACCAGGTTTCAACTCAATCGGCTTAATAGTTTTTGAGTAATCCTGCACGCCAATTTCGATAATGCCGTTTTGAGAAAAACGCGTTTGAAGTTCACGCCCGCTGCGAATCCGAGCGTTGACGGACTGTAACGTTTGACATTTTTCAAATTTTGCTTTGAAACTTTGGGATAATATTCTGTATACAGTGGCGTGCAAAAGTTTCGGATCAAGCTTTTTTTCTCAGTTATTCGACACAATATTTAATGCCTGAACCTCTCCATCATTTCAAAGATTTGACGGAGTTATGATATGCATAACAGCGTGGTATATTATTTTGTTTGTATAGTGTATGGTTTGTGTACAGCGTCGAACGCGTTCGGTCAGTGTGCAAAAAATTGGGCCGCTGCCTCACTTTCTCCAGCCACACGGTTTATTTACGCTTTCTTCCGCGCTTTCGTTCGCGTTAGTTTGAAACATAAAGAACCATGAAAAAATCACTTCTATTTCTGTCGCAATGGCGAAACATACAAAAATTGAGATCCGCAAAGTTGTGTCAAAACTATTTGAAAAAGCAAAGAGTTCTCGTGATATTGCAAATACTCTATCTATAGGGAAAAGCACAGTGAACCGTATTATTGCGAAATATAAATCAACAAATTTGTTGTGTGATAAAAGTCGATGCGGTAGACCACGACAAGCTTCAAAACGCGTGGACACAATCATTAAAAGAAAGTGCGTCACAGATCAGCGAAAAACAGCAGCAATAATTTCGCGAGCATTACGCAGTGAAAATTTTGCTGATATCAGTCGCAGTACGGTATCCCGACGTCTGAAGGCTATGGGATTGATTGGGCGCGTCGGTGTAAAGAAACCACTCATTAGCACATAGAATAAGAAGGCGAGATTGAATTTTGCCAAAAAATATCAACATTGGACAGTATCAAATTTGCGGAAAGTAGTTTTTTCCGACGAATCCAAATTTCAGTTCTTCGGAAGTGATGGTCGCAAATACGTAAGACGTCCAGCAGGTACTAAATACGATGTACGATATCAAATTCCAACTGTAAAACACGGTGGCGGAAATGTTAAAGTTTGGGGAGCATTTTCTGATAATGTATCGAAATATATTGCAAGACCATATGCTCCCATTTGCAAAGAAAAATACGCCGAATCGGTGGATATTTCAATACGAAAATGATCCCAAACATGCTTCGCGTCTTGTGAAGAATTTCCTTGAAAGCCGAAAAGTGCGCCTTCTCGACTGGCCCTCGCAGTCACCGGATTTAAATCCGATTGAACATTTGTGGCAAGAGATCAAGGTTCGCGTTGGAACGATGAATCAGTCCAACAAGGCGGAATTATGGGATCATTTGCAATATAAGTGGGAAAAGATGCCACAAAATCGCATCTCGCAATTAATTGCGTCTATACCCCGACGATGTGCTGCTGTAATCACTGCTAAGGGCATGGCAACAAAGTATTCACTCTAGAGAGAAAATTGAACCATGTTTTGTTTTTTTGTTTTCATACGCAATAGTATATGGGCCAATACTTTTGCACAGTCATTAAATAAAAACTGTTGGATAATCAATTGTTGAAGAGTGATATTACTGTTCTTGACGCCAATTATAAGTGTCATTACTCGTTTGTATTTCCCGTACCATCGTATTTCTATGCAATATCTACGAAAAATAGGGTGGCCCGAAACTCTTGCACATTACAGTATATAGTTCTATGGTTTAAAGAAAAAAAAGAAATCGATTTTTTTATCGCTGTGTATATCCGCCTTAAAACGTTATCGACGAAAAACGAACACTTAAAAATCGCGTTCCGCCGATATAAAAAAATACGTGTCGCCTCTTTTTACCCATTATACAAGCATGCCAACTTCCATCGAAATCGGAGACATCGACCTCGCAACGTTTCCTTGTAAGTAGCCCTTCAACGCAATAATGGCGGCACGCGAAGTTCACGAATTCTTTATCATCGACGTAATTTTCCCGTGCCCACGATCATATTGTGTATCCGCGAATTTTGATAGCACGATCGTATCGCTAGAATTTATATTGAGGTAAGAATACAAATTATGGCCTGTCTCATAACATCAATATACGTACTTTGTCATCCGTCACGATCTTCCCTTGCATTGCTTTGCCGATGTGTCAAACAGCCAACGGCTCCTATGCAAAAACCTCAAGTTTATTTGCTCTTCGCAGGAATACCTCGGTATTTATTCGTGAAAAAATAGCAAATAGCATGTTTTCCAATGATCCGTAGCCATTGCCATTACCCCTCAAAAACCTCGATTTCCTGCGCAGTGTGCGACCAAAATGAGGCACGAAAGTTCAACACCCTTTGTCTACGAACGCTAAACTGTCACGTCTCAAACACGGATGATTTGTGCACCTGTGGCAATTCCTCAATAGCTTCACCCTGACGACCATGCGTACTATTGATATGGCGTACAGAGATTGTACCCTATGCTGTGTCTGTTCGGTAGTATACCGCTACACGCAAATGTACAGGGTGTATAAAAATTATCTGTCACTACTCCGCCAGGTGATTCTCCGGGTCACGTTCAGCGAAGATCACCCCCCAATATGGACCTACAAAATTGACCTTGACCCCAAAACTAAAGGCCAAATTTATTTTTGGCTGGAACAATTTTACTGAATGAGAGGAACAAATGTCAGAAAGGACCCAAGGAGTCGCAAATGAGCCCGTCACCCAGAAAATAAAAAATTTAATATTAAAAATTCAGAAATATGACTTTCCCGAATCGTGGATAGGAGAAACACAACAACAGCGGATTAAGCACCAAAATAAAGCCCTCCATCACCAGGGGATTCGAATGGTTTGTTCGTGTCTCTATGTTGCATTGTGTCTGACTGCTTATTCGCGTCTCTGTCTCTCTGTCCAATCGTGTCTGACTGCCTTGGTTATTTAATCATCTAGTCGTGTCTCTTGGTGTTATCGTTTGTTACTGTCCGGCCGTGTCTAGCTCTCTTGTCGTTTGATCGTCTGGTCGTGTTATCTTGGTCGTATCGTGTGTGACCATGGATCGTTACCAACGTCAGCATCGTGGTCGTTTGCGAGATGGACAAGACCAACGCCTTATGATTCGCTCTATTGATCAGGCTTTTGGAAATTATGGTCGAGCTCGCGAAATTTATGGAGAGTGGCTGCTCCAGCTTGCCCATGGGGGACGGTTAAGGCCTGGTGCAATTCCAGATCGGCGTGAATTTCAACGTCTTGATGTGTGCTTCAATTACCATGAAAGGTTTACAATCCAGGGCGCTGGACATCGGAGAGCAGGACGTCCTCGATTCCATTTGACACGGGCCTTTCCTGTCATGGGCTTACGCCGAATAGCCGCTCGCGTTGGTGTAGCATATATAACAGTCGGTCGCATAATTCACGAGGAGGGCCTGCGACCGTATGGTGTGCAACCCGTGTAAAAAATTTTGATGGGGCCCAAATCAGGGCCCGATCAGGTTGCCTGACTACCCTGGTAGGGCACTAATAAGGCAGCCTGAAAGGACCCTACTAGGAAATGTAACGTTGTGTCACATATGGGCCTGACCTGGTTGCCTGATCAGGTCCCTATCAGGTTGCCTGATCAGAAAGAAATTCATATAATATTTCAAAAATCCAAAATGGAATGAACCACTTAATTTAGAGTTCCACTACATTCATTTTGTATCATAATTCGTCATTCCCTGGCCTGCTGAAATGTCTTTGTTCGAAGAAAATATTTCGCCTATATGGGAATCGAACGTCGTACCTACCTACCCAAAGCTAGGCACGCTGCCCCTATGCTACCGAATGTTTGTAACATTTTGGTCCCTGTTCGGGAAATCCGGCGACTCACAGGAAAGAGAGCTTCTCACAATGCTCACGCGCGGCAGCACCTCTCGAGTACAGGCCACGCTCTCTTCGTATGGGCGGATGTAGGGGGTCGGCCATCTTGAGCCGGTCATTCTCGTTCTGTTGACGCCACACGAAACATCGTACGCGTCGTATCTAACATTTTTAAAGCCTCAGTCTCACTCACTTAGTTAAATGTAAACTCAAGTAACGGTTGTTCGTACGGGCGGCAATCTCCATAAGAAAACTAGTGCATCATCATTGTTCGAAATCATTCTCAACACGTGGTCGAGCCGACACCGCGTGGACATTGTGCACTCGTGGGGCAACTCGACCGTCGCGAAACGAGTCAATAATATTCGCCTAGCAATCACGCCCGTGAATTACACTCATCGAACTGAAATCATCTAATTGTCCAAATCGTGTGTTAATAAAGTTTTAATTATCTGTGACTATCATCAAGCGCGTGCGTCCGCCATTTTCTTTAACCATCCTTGTCGCAATCCCTTTCCACCGGCAACTCAATGTCAATCTCAAACAGTCCCAGATATGGCATAAGAGTGCAAATGAATTGCTTTAATTATTTATTGTATCACATACAGTATGTCAATTAGTTATTATCATTGTGACAATTAAAGAGGTTTATCGAATAACATGCCATAGATTTTTGAAACGACTTTATATATATTGTAACGGGTCGGAATTCGTTACAATAAATTTTATTTGTTCGGGACTCGATCAGGGAAGAAATTAATTTAAACTCTTTGTTTTGGAGGTATTTGGTAATAAAATGACATTTATTCAGTATTTTTGACTCGATATAATGTTAAAAGTTTGCTGTGTACAAATGTGGTATGTTGTTTGTATTTCTAAAGTGTATTTTGTGTGTTTTAATGTATCACGTCTCGGTCGGTACAATACTCGAGTTGTGGACTCGCTCGGAGGGTAAATGTGCTTGAACGCGATCGCTTTACCGTCGGTTGGTAATTCTCTTCCCCCTCTCCTATCGTGCTATTATTCGCGCGGCGTGGCGTCGGGTGGGGCGCACTCGCCTGTGGCGCTCGGAATTCGCGACGCGTTTCCCTGACCTTCAAGTTCTCCTGATGCTTTCGGGAGCCCTTGCGGATATTTTGTGTTTTACAGGTGTGTGTGTGTGTGTGTGTGTGTGTGTGTGTGTGTGTGTGTGTGTGTGTGTGTGTGTGTGTGTGTGTGTGTGTGTGTGTGTGTGTGTGTGTGTGTGTGTGTGTGTGTGTGTGTGTGTGTGTGTGTGTGTGTGTGTGTGTGTGTGTGTGTGTGTGTGTGTGTGTGTGTGTGTGTGTGTGTGTGTGTGTGTGTGTGTGTGTGTGTGTGTGTGTGTGTGTGTGTGTGTGTGTGTGTGTGTGTGTGTGTGTGTGTGTGTGTGTGTGTGTGTGTGTGTGTGTGTGTGTGTGTGTGTGTGTGTGTGTGTGTGTGTGTGTGTGTGTGTGTGTGTGTGTGTGTGTGTGTGTGTGTGTGTGTGTGTGTGTGTGTGTGTGTGTGTGTGTGTGTGTGTGTGTGTGTGTGTGTGTGTGTGTGTGTGTGTGTGTGTGTGTGTGTGTGTGTGTGTGTGTGTGTGTGTGTGTGTGTGTGTGTGTGTGTGTGTGTGTGTGTGTGTGTGTGTGTGTGTGTGTGTGTGTGTGTGTGTGTGTGTGTGTGTGTGTGTGTGTGTGTGTGTGTGTGTGTGTGTGTGTGTGTGTGTGTGTGTGTGTGTGTGTGTGTGTGTGTGTGTGTGTGTGTGTGTGTGTGTGTGTGTGTGTGTGTGTGTGTGTGTGTGTGTGTGTGTGTGTGTGTGTGTGTGTGTGTGTGTGTGTGTGTGTGTGTGTGTGTGTGTGTGTGTGTGTGTGTGTGTGTGTGTGTGTGTGTGTGTGTGTGTGTGTGTGTGTGTGTGTGTGTGTGTGTGTGTGTGTGTGTGTGTGTGTGTGTGTGTGTGTGTGTGTGTGTGTGTGTGTGTGTGTGTGTGTGTGTGTGTGTGTGTGTGTGTGTGTGTGTGTGTGTGTGTGTGTGTGTGTGTGTGTGTGTGTGTGTGTGTGTGTGTGTGTGTGTGTGTGTGTGTGTGTGTGTGTGTGTGTGTGTGTGTGTGTGTGTGTGTGTGTGTGTGTGTGTGTGTGTGTGTGTGTGTGTGTGTGTGTGTGTGTGTGTGTGTGTGTGTGTGTGTGTGTGTGTGTGTGTGTGTGTGTGTGTGTGTGTGTGTGTGTGTGTGTGTGTGTGTGTGTGTGTGTGTGTGTGTGTGTGTGTGTGTGTGTGTGTGTGTGTGTGTGTGTGTGTGTGTGTGTGTGTGTGTGTGTGTGTGTGTGTGTGTGTGTGTGTGTGTGTGTGTGTGTGTGTGTATTGTCGCCTGATGTTTCTGATACCTCCTCGCACTTTCTATTTCCCTAATACTAATTTCCTATCTATCCTTTCGTAATTTATCCCTCCTTTGTTTAATCTTAATGTTTTTTAGTGCTCTTTTTTTCTTATTCTTCTCCCGGTTTTTGTTTCCGTATTTCTCGACTAAAAATGTATGTTATAATTTTTCCTTTTTAGGTTTCATAAATTTCCCTCTCTCAGCTTTCCGCCCTAAAAAGAGGTACTTTGCTGAGCGGTACTTTTTTATCCACCTAAAAAGTCAGACTTTCTTAAGACGACTTCTCCCTTCTTTCGTTTTTTAATGTTTTCCCCCTCTCAGCTTTCCACCCTAAAAAGAGGTACTTTGCTGAGCGGTACTTATCGATCCACGAAGTGAAGAGAGGAAGAAGAAGAAGAAGTGACGTTCCTCCAACTTTCTTCCTCTTTTATACCCACAATTTATTGTTTACTTTTCCCCTTCCCTTACCGATTACCCATCATTCCCTTTATTGTTAACTTTAAATAAATTTATGCTTCCTTTGTTTTTTGTTACTTTTTCTGTTTTCTTTCCAACGACTTTTCCCCTTCCCTCACTTTTTGACCGTCGTTACCTTTTTCTACTATTTTTTGTTTATTTTTTGTTTTTCTTTTTCTCTCGAACCTTACACAGTTTTTGTTCTTTTCTGTTTTTTTTCTCTCACTCGTCTTTCCTTCCGCTTATTGTTTTATGACCTTGAAGGTCGTAACTGACCACTTGACTTTTTATAATTTGTTATTCCCCCTCCCTTGCCCTCATAATGGGTCGGTTTGTTTGAATCTGTGGTGGGGAGGTCTCACCCTGAGACGGACCTGTACGTCTCAATATATATATATATATATATATATATATATATATATATATATATATATATATACACACACACACACACACACACACACACATATATATATATATATATATATATATATATATATATATATATATATATATATATATATATATATATATATATATATATATATATATATATTGCGTATATAATCTCAATACACACACACACACACACACACACACACACACACACACACACACACACACACACACACACACACACACACACACACACACACACACACACACACACACACACACACGCACGCACGCACGCACGCACGCACGCACGCACGCACGCAATCATAATTCAATCCATACATGCAATCATAATTATATTATGCAATCATAATTGTATTATTAATTGGTAACCAAACTAGTTGGGGATCAACAAACGCTTCACTCGGGAATTAACAGCCAATAATTATTTACTCATTCTTAATTCTAAGTAGCGATCAGTAGAGGACAATTATGGTTTATCGAAGATGAATTAAGATATTCGGGAACGGGGTCAAAACCTGGAGTATAAAGGTTTTGTTTTAATCAGTATGACTTCCCGAATACGGGACCGGTTGCAGTCAACCCCATGATAACGAGAGAGGCCAGTGAGTTACAAGTCCGCCCCATTGGCCCGCTGGCACGAACTCGCACCGGCATTCGATTTCGTCTTTGCACCGCCGATTACGTATCCTGGGCCGTAGTGTTTACGTTTGGGAAGCATTATCGGCAACGATGTTCCTGTGCTACGATTGCTGAACCTCTTCAGTAATTCGATGGCTGAACTTCATATGCACCGTGGCAGGAACATAAAGACGTATGGTGTCCATCGTCGACTTTGACGGATTGGAACACCGAACAGGCTCTTCGTGGAATCGGTGAGATTATGTGAATTGATACCCTTTTCCATTGCAATCTCGTCAAAATTAATTAGCAGCCCGGGAACGCGCTAGTGTCGCCAAAAGCAAGAGCCGTTCCGCTTGCATTTTTGATTCCGTTACCCGAGATTTTTTCAATTAACGAAACGGCAGCTAGAGGAAAATTTGCAACGGACGGACTCGGCTAACAGCAGGCTTCCATTCAGACTTGTGCCTTAGCCGACGAAACAGTCTCGAGATTTGCCGTGGTGTTGGCTCGCAGGAGGAACGAGGGTCACTCTGCTCGTTTTATCAACGCCCGGGTAAATAGTAGTTCCAGCCCTCGGGTTTGAGTATGTCCTCTTCTTTCGGCCATAGCACCTAAATTGGCATCTCCGTAATGTGATGTTCCTTAGCTTTCTTGAACATGCAGCGCGGGACAGATGTCACAGTCGGACTACGTTGTGCAATAATTAAATATAGAAGTTATTTGCATCGCAAACTTCGCCGAGGTATTTTCAAATCAGTTAAATAATATTTCCCCACCTTTTTACCTGACTCGTCTGCGAGCTCTACTACTATGGGATCGAGGATTCTCTTGACAATTGCGGGGCCTGAATAACGGTGTGCTAGTTTGGAGGAATAGTCCTCAGCCTTGTTACTCAACTTCTTGGTTGAAAAATATACCTCTGTTCCTACATTTATGTCGACTGAGCTAATTTTGTCTGGATTGGCCGCTGCGAGGCGTTTATCAGAATATTTTTTTAGCTGGTTTTCGACTTTATGTCGGAATTCATCGATTTTACTTATTCTTTTAACCCACCAGTTAACGGAATCCTCAAGAGACGATTGAGTAAGGTTCTCAAAATGGTTCAGTGATCGCTTGGCGATGGCTTCCCGGCCATGGTTCAGGTAGAAAGGAGAAATTTTACTGCCCGCGTGGGGCACGGTATTGTAAGCGAACTGTTATGTTCGTTATGCGAACTGTTATGTTTATCATTAATATACGCAGGTTTCAGTGAACGCGGTTTACCCGTTCGACTGGATTAGCTTGGGGGTGCCCTAAAGGGTTGGTTATATGCTCTACGTCTCTCGCAAACAAAAAAGCTTTAACGATCTTATTTATAAATTCCAATCCATTGTCGGAGACGACTGATTTCGGCGTACCCCAGCGGTCGAAGACCGTATCCAGAATCTTAACAATTGAGTTGCCAGTCCTATGGCGTATAGGAAATAATTCGATGTATTTCGTATATAAATCTTGGACCACAACGACGTTCGAATTGCCCCTTTTTGTGCGTGCTTGTGATACGATCGTGTCGATAGATAGTTGTGCCCACGGTTGTTGACGGGGTCTCCTCATAAGTGGTCCTTTTACTGGGCGTTGATTATATTTAACCCTGGTGCAGATGTCGCAATCCTGGACATATGATGTCACATCTTGAGACATCCCCGGCCAGTAATAAGTTTGCCTAATCCTGTCGTACGTTTTTTCTCTTCCTAAATGTCCGGCTTGCGGTGTATCGTGGTTTTCGCTTATGACAGTTAGCACGTTGTCTGATTTTAGGACTTCTTTCCATGGATTTTCGTCGTGTATCAGGGCTTTTTCGTAATCTGGTCGATAATAGAATAACTTTTCGTTTTCTATTTTCCACTCGGTGAATCTATCTGGCTGTGTAAGTACGAATTTCATTTTTGTTTCGTACCAGTCCTGATCACAGATAGAATTCAGTTGTACTCGGCCTTGCATTGTCTCTTCAATAACTTGTTCCCAACCAAGAGGGTCGATATCAATATCAAACATTCGTGAAAGGGCGTCGGGTGCCTCATTTGTTGTACCACGTCTGTGTTCAATCATCATATCATGTTGATACAAATACATGGCCCATCTGGCGAGATGACCTACGGGATTTTTCAATCCGTGGAGCCATTGTAGCGCTTGATGATCCGTAATTACTTTGAACGAAATGCCTTCCACATAACAACGCAGTTTTTCAACTGACCAGACGACAGCCAGGCATTCTTTCTCAGTCGTGGTATAGTGCAGTTCTGCACCCCTTAAGGGACGGCTCATTACTGCGATTAAATTTTCCTTACACGTCTCCGGATCCCGTTGCGTCAGTATCCCGCCTAGACCAAAATCGCTCGCATCTGTATATAGTATAAATGGCTGACCCGGTATGGGAACGTACAGTCTTGGGGTTTCAGCGAGGGCCCTTTTAACCTCATCAAAAGACTGTTGTTCAATCTCAGTCCATCGCCAAGGAACTTTGGGGCTGGTTAATTTGTTTAAGGGTCCTTGTATTTTGGCAACGTTCTTCAAATGCCTGTGATACCAATTAACCAAGCCATTAAATTGCCGCAGTTGTGTTCGGTCTTTCGGTACAGGAAAATCGAGAATTGGTTGAATTTTATCTGGATTTGGCCTCATACCAAATTCATCGATTATATACCCTAGAAATTTTACCTCATTGCAGGCGAAGCTACAATTTTACCTCATTGCAGGCGAAGCTACTTTTGTCTCTATTGATTAGCAGTTTAGCCTCACGCATCACCTCAAAGACCAACGTCAACAAGGTTGTGTGTTCTTCAAGGTTTTGACTAACGACTATCCAGTCGTCGAGGTAGGTGAAAATCTGATCGGCCCATACGTTCGGCAAATTCCGTTCCAGAATCAACTCCTTGCAGCGTCTTTTTAAGATATCCATTAGTCGCTGGAAAGTTGACGGTGTGCCTGTCAGACTGTACGGCATCCTGAGCCACCCCAGTAGGCCCTTCCCTTCGACGGCAAACGTAGTAAATTTATGGCTATCTCTATCCATAGGGATCTGGTGGAACGCCTCACTCATGTCTAAGGTGGAAATAATTTTCGCCCGATGTAGCTGCGATAAAATTGACCGCATATTATGTAATGGGTATGCCGACTTTTTACTTTGACGATTTACGGGTTGGTAATTTACACAAAATCTAAGGCCGCCGTTTGCTATTGGGGCGACGACAGGCGCACAAGCCCATTCACTGTTGCTCCACTCAATGTAACCTTTTCCTAACAGTCGATCGGTCTCTTCGTCGATAAATTTGCGAATCGCTTCGCTCCGACGGTATGGTTTCTGACGATACGGTGTGGCATCGTTCAGCTCAATCACATGTTTGATTAGATCCGTCTCACCGGTGGCTTCTTTATCGAATTTCGCGAATTCGGCGTCTAAAAACTCTTTCAATCTTTGGGTCTGATTTATTGAGAGTACCTGAAGTTCTGTAGGAAATATAAAACGACTCGTTAAGGGAAAATCGTAATTACTTCCGGACAGGCTCCATGTTCTAGAGAGCGGATCGACAAGTACATTGAATGCGAGCCAAAAGTCCATACCGAGTATTAGGTCACCCGATAGTCCTGGCAAGACACTGAACCATTGTGGTCCGTAAACGTCGCCGACATCAACAACGAAGCCTGTTCCACCTGAAGTTCTCACTATAGACTGATCGCCCAGTCTTACTCCTACTCTTGATGAAGTATGTGGTGTTAATTCCTGGACCTGGAAATTTTTCACTCGATCATAAGCAGATTCGCTTAAAAATGACCGTTCACTGCCACTATCTATTATACCGCGAATTTTCTCCCCGGAGATGGAAATTTCGATGGATATCCTCATTGCCTTCGTTGGCTCCTTCACCTGACCTTCACAATAAACTCGCCGTTGAGATAGTCGATTTTTAAACGAATCGCAGTTCACAGGTTTAGACGTTTCGTTAATTTCGGTCACGGCAACAGATTTAGTTGTTATTGTCACCAAATTAACGATTTTATCACAGCATATTTCGGTTTCATTTTGTTTGAGTGATTCTATTTCATCTGACATCCCGGATTCGTCCTCGGACAGGTTAATGACATTTAATTTAAGCGTAGCTGGGGAGTCTTCCGCATTCTCGATCGTCCTTGAACATCCACCGACACTATTTTCTTTATGAGATGTTGACACTATTTTCTTTATCAAGGGTTTTGCTCCTTTCTATGTTAATCGGTTGGTCATCCATTACGGCTTTTTCCGACGCTCTTGTTCCTGCTGGTGCCTCTTTTGAGCCCTTTTTGTCAGTAACCTGAGGTATAGTTACTGCGGGCTCGGGGAGTTTCCCTGAACCGGAGCACACTTCAGGCTATCGTGGCCGACTTTTCAGCATTTCATGCATACAACCTGCCGACTGGCGGTAGAGAAGCGCGTCGAATGTCCCATTTGCCCACAGTTATAGCAGAACATTTTGCTCGCGTCAAAGTAATTTCTTGCAAAATTGATTTTTGGCTGATCTGTAGATTTCTTCGCGCTGTCGTGTTGCTTGTCGGTTTTGCTAAACTGTTCCAGATTTTTCTCCAATCGTTGTCGTATTAACGACTTAGAATTTTGATTCTGCGAATTTCTGGGACTTTTAGAAGATTTGTGCTCAAAGGATGTTAGGTAACTGGCTCGTTCGTTTTTCTCTTCCTCATTACCGGTCGATTGGTCACTATCGTTTTCCACGACAGAATCTAAACGGTCCTGGACATAGTTCAATTCAGACTGTTTCGTCTTTGAGCGTGTGTTTCGAGATTCGACAGACCTTTTGTACAGGTAACTTCGTTCATTTATATAGTGTAACAGTTCATTGTAATCCCGCAGTGGCAAATTCAAAATTTCAAAAGCGAGTCGCGGATTAAACTTTGCAAGAATCTGTTTTAATTGCTCTGGAATGCAGCAGCCGGGGGCTGCTGCATTCGTTCGAAAATAAGTCGTGCCCTGCAGGCAAATTCTGCGAGAGTCTCGTCCTTTTCAAGTTTTAAATCTCGTAGTTCAACGAAAAGGTCACCGTCCGCCTTTTTAACCCCCCATTGGTAACGAAAAGCCCTCGAAAACGCTTTCCACGTTCGCCACGACTTTTTATTAACAAGGTACCAGGATCGGTAAGGTCCTTCGAATATCTTTGATAAACAAGGTACAAATAGATCTTTATGTACTCCACTGGTACTTAAGTAGTCTTTTAATATAAAAAGAAATTGATCAGGGTCCTTTTCTGTCTTAGGGAAAGTAATTTTCCAAGTACTGACTATACGACCGATTTTAAATGCGACAGGATTTTCGCGACTGTCGGCATTTAAGGGTGAGTAGCTATCCCTATTATGGCGGTGATTATTTTGGAATGGCATGTCTCCCTGCGTGTCTCGACTGTGCATGCTATTCGGGTAGCTCAACCCTTCGTCATCACTCGAATCACTAGTTCTCCATGATAAGGTGCCTCTTCTTGGTGTGAGCGGGACCGGAATCGTCCTACGATTCTGATTTGAAACAGAAAAGTTTTCTAATTGTTCACCCGGTAGATTAGGCAGATGGTTGACGCGACGGCTTCGGATATCGGCGGCCCGAGGTCTTAGATTCCCATACCCGTATCGTGGATTGGCTTCATCCGGATCATGCAGCATGGGATTTGCACTACGCTTTAGCTGACAATATTGTTGTTCAGTTAATAGTGTATCTTCATAAACAATCCGGCCGTTTGGTAGTGGGTGGCCGACCGACAGCCTAATCATTCGACTCGAGTTCGTGAGGTTACTTATTTGCGGCATTGGTTCCGCTTCAGTACGAGTATTTGACTGTAGAGGGCTTGCAGTCATGGTATCAGTACGGTTATTCGCATGGTTATTCCCTCGGAAATAAACTCTGCGTATTTCCTTCTCGGCTGTTTCGTTACCATCAGAAACTGGCATGAAACCGATTTGGTTGTCAGTGCTTTGAAACGGAACAAACGCTCGTCGATAGTTCGTGATTTCTTTTCGACACGAACGAGGTTCACGTCTCGACGCCGGTAAGTTATCACAATTGATTTCATCGGATTCGTCATCGCCTAGATATTCCGGTATCGGATCGCGGGCGTTATCTCTTTCTCCGCTCGGGTGGTACTCTCCTGAAAGCCTTGCTGTCCCCGTGTCGGAACTTTGCACCGCCGGATTTGAATTGGTATTATTCGGGGCTTGGATACTCAGTAATTCATTGAATTTTATTAATAAAGTGTCAACCGTATTTTCACAGACTCAATGGCAGTCAACCGTCCGCTGAAAGCGTCTAAACGCGAGCAAACCATTTTCAACGTATTATCAGTCAGCGTGTCTCCCAATGTTGGTCCCGTCGGGGGCGTAGGCGTTCTTTGACCCCTACCTCTACCGACCAGCGAAGTAGCCTGTTTCATACTTGTTCTCGCCAGTACAGATGCAACCCCGCTCGATTCATCGGTTCTAATAACTAATTCTTCTATTTCTCGATTGCTATTCGCCATGATTTGGCTGCATTGGTCCAAGTTTAGTTCCGACTACTCGATGGCGACGCACCGAAAGTATTTTCGTTTTGACGACTCTGATTTTTGTTGGGTTTTCTCTTCGGTCGGGAGAAAAACATCGAAGTCATGCTTTCGTGAGGTAAACAAAAATTTTATTTCCCCAATAACCCATCTGGCAGGGTTTTAATAATTTAGACACAAATAGCCATAAGGGACATTTGCCTTTGACCCAACAGGTTTACTTTATATCGAACTAATGCGTTCGTCATTCAGTGAGAGGCATATTATCCAACATTATCTAACATGAATGAGAACGGGATTACTTCTCGAAAGATTAGAGCAAGATCTGAATCACTTGACCCTTCAATTTCCGATTCAATAATTACTTAAGATCCGTTACAAGGCTTATGCCTCGACATGATTCGGTTGATGAAAGACCAACCGACCGTCAATCACGGAACAATAATTTGAAAAGAGCCAGGGCAAGAACTCCACTCCCTCAAATTTATTTGTAAATTGTACGACCTCCACAATTTCCAAAGGATCGAAGCAAGATTCAAGCCAAATAGCATAGAACTCAATAGCTCCTGTTCGCCCACTCAATGGTATGAGCATAAATATTATTTGACAGCTTTACTTATTTCCATTTACGGATGATTAATTGGGATTACTGTGTATATGCTCCACAAATTTTCCTTAAATCGTCGTTATTTATAATTATAATACATGATGACCGCGGGTTCAAACGACCA
This sequence comes from Ophion obscuratus, assembly GCA_964007375.1. NCBI lineage: Eukaryota > Metazoa > Arthropoda > Insecta > Hymenoptera > Ichneumonidae > Ophion > Ophion obscuratus. The sequence goes on from OZ023314.1 coordinate 52,772,709, forward strand.
AAATACCGTCACTGTAATAACCAGGGTAGAGGAGATAAGCATAAAACAAAATTTTAAGCGGTGGTCAAAACCAACATATACGATATCTCAAGGCAGCGGGTTAAGCCCCGATGCCTGTTTACATTTCTTTATTAATCCTGATGAATTTCGCCCGCTGTTCGCTCGTGACGAGTGCGCAAATCAATCCCGAGCCTGATAATGATGACTTAATATTTTCTATTCCATCGGCGAAATTCAAATTTAGATTAATTAATAATTCCTTAAATGTTCTCAAAATTGAGGGTTTTTTCTTTTTTTTTTAAGTCGTGATTTTGGCAAGGTTTTATTCACTTATTTACAGCGTAATTCTCTGTTAACACATTCGGAAAAATTCTGCCCAATTCGCCCCACGTTGGGCGCCAAATGAGAACGAACCCTTTTTGTCTACATAAATCCGAGTTCTCACCTGACGTGACCTGAGTCCACGGTTGGCCAGGGCTCAGTAGCACTCATGAATTATGGTTGGGCGCCAGTCAAGTTGACGAACTTGACGAATTATACAATTAATAATAATTATCACGCATGGACGCGGTTACAGGGGAGTTCGATCGGACGACCCTTGGAAATCAAGATTGGAGCGTTTGTTGATACCCCATTTTATTTTACACAATAATTTCAGGCAATTACAGTTCACCATACCTTAATGGATGACTCGGTCACCTTAGTCGACCTTTGGCGCTTGACAACTCCTCTACCCACACATTAATGAAAACTATTTTATAAATAATTCACGCAACTGTAACCGAATAAACAAGAGTACTATTACAATTTCAATTTATACAGTGACGGTACGTGGACATTGACTCTATTTCTCACAATTTCGACGGTTCGGAGAAGAGTGGTCTCTCCGATTGATAATTCCTTCTACATCTCTTCACCCCCCCCCCCTTTTCGGCGTATTTACATTCTGCTCATTAGAAGCAAGATTCGAGGCCACGTTTGTCAGAAATAAATCGCTGGGTCTGGGCCGTTTGCGACAATGAGGTGTAATGATAATTAATGTAATAATTGCAATTCCTGTCACAATACACACACACACACACACACACACACACACACACACACACACACACACACACACACACACACACACACACACACACACACACACACACACACACACACACACACACACACACACACACACACACACACACACACACACACACACACACACACACACACACACACACACACACACACACACACACACACACACACACACACACACACACACACACACACACACACACACACACACACACACACACACACATACACACACACACACACACACATATATATATACATATATGCTTGTAACATCTTGGTCCCAGATATGGCATAAGAGACCAAATGAATTCCTATAATTATTTGTTGTATCATATACATATATAAGGTTGTTTCAAAAATCTATGGCATGTTATTCGATAAACCTCTTTAATTGTCACAATGATAATAACTAATTGATATACTTTATGTGATATAACAAATAATTATAGGGATTCATTTGGACTCTTATGCCATATCTGGGACCAACATGTTACAAGCACTCGATAGCATTCGGGCAGCGTGCCTAGCTTTGGGTAGGTAGGTACGACGTTCGATTCCCATATAGGAGAAATATTTTCTTCGAACAAAGACATGTCAGCAGGCCAGGGAATGACGAATTATGATACAAAATCATTGTAATGGACCTCTAAATTAAGTGGTTCATTCCATTTTGGATTTTTGAAATATTATATGCATTTCTTTCTGATCAGGCAACCTGATAGGGACCTGATCAGGCAACCAGGTCAGGCCCATATGTGACACAACGTTACATTTCCTAGTAGGGCCCTTTCAGGCTGCCTTATTAGTGCCCTACCAGGGCAGTCAGGCAACCTGATTGGGCCCTGATTTGGTCCGATCAAAATTTCTACGCGGGTTGCACACATATATATCTACTTTTATAAGGTGGATATTGGTTTTTAAAGGGTCTTGCGCGGTGATTTTACGACCGAATTTTTTTTATTTTTAATGGTTTTTCAAGCTCCCTTTGAAAAAAATATATCGTATTTTTGTCATGAATAGTATTTGCCAGAGAAAATAGCGTATTCTGGGAAAAAATGACAATTCCATTTTGCGAGCAGGAGAATGAAGTTTACAAAATTCCGAATACGGAACACTACCGAAAAACTTTATTTGTGCCCCCCGTCATGGAGAAAAAAATATCAAACATACGATTTAAAGGTGATATACCGGAATTTAATCAGTGAAACAAATGAGGTAAATCAGGCACGGGCGCGCTATAGGAAGTGCTAGTTTGCTGACGTCACAGCTGCAACTTCTGAGTGTTTGGCTGTCACAGGAAGTTGGTTGAGACTCCTATGACACGCGGTCGAACAGAGAATCCGAGTATCCGAGAACTTTATTGAAAAGAATGTCAATTTCGAAAATGGTCGAGGATTCACTATAACTTTCGGAATAAATAATTCTAGCAATACATTTTCAAGTAATTTGGCGTGAAATTCCCAGATTTTTACCAAATGCTACGAGTGCTTTGTTTTTTAATGTTGCATAAATTATCTGAACATCCTGTAGTTACATAATTTTAAGATAATTTATGAAACAGTAAAAAAACGAAAATACTCGTAGTATTTGGTAGAAAAATAATAATTTTACGCCAAATTACTTTAAATCGTATTGTTAGGATAATTTATTCCAAAAGTTGTTAGCAAATCGCATCTGATTGGAAATATTATTTGCGGAGCATGAAATCCTCGAACATTTTCGAAATTAATATTATTTTCAAAAAAGTTCACAATCTATCGATTAAGTTCAATCGGTTATCTCAACCCTCAATCCGTGAAGGTATTTGAGGCACCCTAATCCCGTGAACCTGGGTCGTTTTCGTTTTTGCACTACCAAACCAACAATTGTCAATGAAAAACATATGAAAAAATGCATGGTCAATTTTTAGGCCGTACTTCTCAACGAAAAAAAGGGTTTTTTTCTTTCATATGTTTAATATTTTTAAAAACAAATATTAAGCCACATGCGAAGCAAATATTCTTAGGCAGGACGAAAACGACACCGGTTCGCAAAATACGGGTTGAAATTCTGTACCCAATCGATCAGATTGGGTCAAAAAATCTGACGATGCAGCGACAACGGAGGTAGGAGAATTGTTTATTTAAAAAAGATAAAATCGGTGCTCGGAATGGTTCTCGGGGCCTCGATCGGACATTCCCGATAATACTACCCCGAATTCGTCCCCGGTTTTATCTTACTTCCGGTCAGATGGGGTAAGGAAATCTGACGGTGGTGCGAGAGCAACGGTAAGAGCATTGTTTATTTAACAAAGATACAATTGGTGCTCGGAATGGATCCCGGGGCCTCGATCGGACATTCCCGATATTTCTGCCCCGAATTGGTCTCCGATTTTATCTTACTTCCGGTCAGATTGGGTCGAGAAGTCTGACGATGCTGCGAAAACGACGGAAGGAGCATTGTTTATTTAACAAAGATATAATCGGTGCTCGCAATGGTTCTTGGGGCATCGATCGGACATGCCCGATATTACTGCCCCAAATTCGTCTCCGATTTTATCTTACTTCCGGTCAGATTGGGTCGAGAAGTCTTATGAAAGTGTGAGAACGACGGTAGGAGCATTGTTTATTTAACAAAGATAAAATCGGTGCTCGGAATGGTTCCAGGGGCCTCGATCAGATATTCCCGATATTACTGCCCCGAATTCGTCTCCGATTTTATCTTACTTCCGGTCAGATTCGGTCGAGAAGTCTGACGATGCTGCGAAAACGACAGTAGAACCATTGTTTATTTAACAACGATAAAATCTGTGCTCGGCATGGTTCCCGGGGCCTCGATCAGACATTCCTGATATTACTGCCCCGAATTCGTTTCCGATTTTATCTTACTTCCGGTCAGGTTGGGTCGAGAAGTCTGACGATGCCGCGAGAACGACGGTAGGAGCTTTGTTTATTTAACAAAGAAAAAATCGGTGCTCGGAATAGTTCTCGAAGCCGCGATCGGACATGCCCGATATTACTGCCCCAAATTCGTCTCCGGTTATATCTTACTTCCGGTCAGGTTGGGTCGAGAAGTCTGACGATGCCGCGAGAACGACGGTAGGAGCTTTGTTTATTTAACAGAGAAAAAATCGGTGCTCGGAATAGTTCTCGAAGCCGCGATCGGACATGCCCGATATTACTGCCCCAAATTCGTCTCCGGTTATATCTTACTTCCGGTCAGATTGGGTCGAGCAGTCAGATGATGCTGCGAAAACGACGGTAGGAGCATTGTTTATTTAACAAAGATAAAATCGATGCTCGGAATGGTTCTCGGGGTCTCGATCGGACATTCCCGATATTACTGCCCCGAATTTGTCTCCGCCCATGTACGTATTGCAAACTGGCTTGGTATGGGCACTGTACTGATGCCAGAGCTGTCAATACTGGCAGGCTACCAAGGGCCAAGCCTTGCCCAAGTCGGAATCAGTATTGAGACAACATTGGTTTGTTAACACCTGTCCAACTTATGGCGGCGTGAATCGGCCCGACACTGTTTACGGGTATTGGCTCAGAATAAGTGCCCAGTTTTGGGCCAGATATCATTGCCAGTCTTGAGACAAACCCTAAATCATTACTTTGCCGGTACATGCCCGTGTATAGACTGGGGACTTGGCTTAGTCTTGGCTCAGAACTGATGCCAGAGCTGCTAATACTGACAGGCTACCAAAGGCCAAGCCTTGCCCAAGTCGGAATCAGTATTATAACAACGTTGGTTTGTTAACACCTGTCCAATTTATGGCGGCGTGAATCGGCCCGACACTGTTAACGGATATTGGTTCAGAATAAGTGCCCAGTTCTGGGCCAGATATCATTGCCAGTCTGGAGACAAACCCTAAATCAGTACTTTGCCGGTACATGCTCATGTATAGACTGGAAATTTGGCTCAGTACTGACGCCAGTACTGGCTGGATACTGAATGCCAATATTGGGTCAGATCGTGTAAACAATACTGGCTCAATTCCGAAATGATAACACCGGTCCTACGCTTGGCAAGCGTTGACACAGTATTGGTGACTAGTACCGGCTGCCAATATTGGGCCAGAATTGCGGTGTGTTCCCGGTCACGGGCATCAGATAAATATTGGCTGGTTGTCGAAAATATTTTCGCCGCAGTGGTTTTTTTCCCGATCGTATCTAAAAAATATCTGAAATCAAAATAATTTATTTTATTGCACCCACTTCTAAAAATTATATTGGTAAAAATATGAAAAATATTTACCATTCAGGCTTTGTACGTTATTGGAGCACTGGAATATTTTTTCGTTATACCATTCGCACCTGGTTTCCCCGTGGCCGAATATTTTTCCTGCACCACCTTCGATATCAGACCAGCGATCATATTGCGGATAACACCTTTTTCGTTAGTCGGTGAACCCACCAAGGCTCTCATCACCTCCATCTAAAAAGAATTTAAAAATATAGCCATTTCCAGAGTATTAAGTATAAATTAAGATGCTCTTCTGTAATTTTTCACTTCAGCATACATAATTTCGGTAAAAATAAATAACATTGTATTTACCAAAGCGTTTCCCCTTGTCGTCCGAGACTCCCTGATCAAATTGAACAAATTCTTCAAAACAAATTATAGAATAAGTAAAGAAAGTAAAAAAAATATAAGAGAGAAAGAGAGAGAGAGAGAGAGAGAGAGAGAGAGAGAGAGAGAGATAGCGCAGTCCTACAGCAAGTAACCAACGGAGAGAGAATAAATGAATTATTTATTATGCCTTAGCATGCAGGAGACAAAAAATATAAAATGAAATGAAAAAATAAGTATGAAAAAAAATTCTTTATGTATCTTACCTGGTTCACCTTATAAAACGTTCGAATTTTTATAGCACACTTAGAGCACTCGGATTCGTTTTAGGACGAGAAAAGTTAATTTAAATAAAAACGAATGGGAATATATGAAAAGCACTTGGGGATTGAAACAAGTTCACACGTAGACGGCACGAGAAAGACTGATGCTCAACGCTGCCAAAGAAATCCTAATTCTTTGTTGACGCTGAGCGTGGATCAGCGTGTGGGTATATAGGTGCATATACCCACACGAAGTGTATACTTGCCGCGGAGGGACAGCATGCGGGAAGAAAACAATCTACAATCGTGTGCGCCCGACGTAGCGAATGACCACTGACACACACGCATTGCGTCGAGGCATAACAATGTCCTGCCTCGACGCAAGAAGCCGCGAGAGCCCGTCGCGGCGTACGTTCAGAACGAACACGCGAAATAGTGAAATAAAATGACATCGTCTACTTAGCCAATTTATGGATATCCGTAAGGACACGGAAGAGTCCAGGGGAGTCTGTAATGGTTCGGGATTCTCTCCAAATTTTATAGCAACTTTACTTTTACAATACTTTGTGTAAAAAAAAGTCACCACAGTATCTTGATATATGCAAAAATTAGAGCGGTTTCACATACATCGAAAGTGTCCAAAATTCATAAAATTTAGACCATTCGACCGATCATTCCTAAATTCAAAACCAGCCGTCCTTTCATGATACTCTATTTGTTAAAAAAAATTCTTTTACAATTCTTTTTAAAAAATCTTTTAAAAAATTCTCTCTTTTAAAGATTCTTTTACAAAATTCTTTCTTTTAAAGATTCTTTTACAAAATTCTGATTTTTTTTTGCAAATTAACGTGGTCACAGACATTTTTTTAAATTAAAAAATGCCGTTTAATTTGTAATTTTTTAGTTCTCTCGACAAAATTTGCAGGGAATGAAGAGATTGTATAGATAAACATCTGAGCGAAACAGGAGCCCTTCAACCCAAACCGTTCTCGAGTTACAGACGTTTTAATTTTACAGTGCCAGAACGTACACGCGCGCGCATACGCACACACACACACATGCATGCAGACATTGTTTCTGAATATGATTTTTGAGGTTTTAGAACATTTTGAGGACGTTGACATTGAAAACTGAAAAAAAAATGTTTTCATCGTCACAAAGTTTCTCTATGAGGAAGCAAAACTTACATTTTTCATTCAATCCATATTTTTTGGACTGGCACCGTACTGATAAAATTGTCTGCCAATACCGAGGCAGTATTAAACCGAAGACTCGTTAACCAAGACTGGAATGGTAATGTTGCCACTGCTGGGACAGTACTTCCAGCCAAGACCCACCCAACCTTGGTTACCATGACTGGCACTGTACTAATAAAATTGTTTACTAATACTGGGGCAGTACTTAACTGAAGACTCGGTAATTAAGGCTGGCATGGTACTGTTGCCAATGCCGGGGGACTACTTCCAGCCGAGACTCAACCAACCTTGCTTACTAAGACTGGCACTGTACTAATAAAATTGTTTATCAATACTGGGACAGTACTTAACCCAAGACTCGGTGACCAACACTGGCATGGTACTGTTGCCAATGTTGGGGCAGTACTTCCAGCCGAGACTGAACCAACCTTGGTTACTAAGACTGGCACTGAACTAATAAAATTGTTTACCAATACCGGGGCGGTACTTAACCCAAGACTCGGTAACCAAGACTGGCATGGTACTGTTGCCAATGCTAGCGCAGTACCTCCAGCCAAGACTGAACCAACCTTGGTTACCAAGACTGGCACTGAACTAATAAAATTGTTTACCAATACTGGGGAAGTACTTAACCCAATACTCGGTAACCAAGACTGGCATGGTACTATTGCCAATGCCGGGGCAGCACTTCCAGCCGAGACTGAACCAACCTTGGTTACTAAGACTGGCACTGAACTAATAAAATTGTTTACCAATACCGGGGCGGTACTTAACCCAAGACTCGGTAACCAAGACTGGCATGGTACTGTTGCCAATGCTAGCGCAGTACCTCCAGCCAAGACTGAACCAACCTCGGTTACCAAGACTGGCACTGTACGAATAACACTGTTTACCAATACTACGACAGTACTCAACCCAAGAATCGGTAATCGAGACCGGCACGGTACTGAAACTTTTAGTTGCCAGTGCTAGGGCAGTACATCCAACCAGCTTTAGTTACCAGGACTGGTGCCGCACTGATAAAATTGTTTACCAATACTGGGGCAGTACTTCACCCAAGACTGGGTAGATAAGACGGGCATGGCCCTGATACGTTCAGTTGCCAGCACTGGCGTAGTACCTCCAGCCGAGACTCAACCATACGTGGTAACCAGGACTGGTACCGTACTGATAAAGTAGCTTACCATTACTGAGCCAGTACTTCACTCAAGACTCAGTAACCCAGACTGGGACGGTACTGATACGTTCGGTTTCCAATACTGGGGCAGTACCGCCAACTGAGAGTCGGTCGCCAGGACTTGCTCAACTCTGGGCCGTATTGGCAACTCTGGCGGAATAATGACATTCGCACATGGGTCTGAGTGAAACAGGAACCCTTCAACTCAAACCGTTCTCGAGTTACAGACGTTTTAATTTTACAGTGCCAGAACGTACATGCGTGCGCATAGGAACACACACACACATGCAACCAGACATTGTTTCTAAATATGATTTTTCGAGGTTTTGGGACATTTTGAGGACGTTGACATTGAAAACTGAAAAAAAATGTTTCCATCGTCACAAAGTTTCTCTATGAGGAAGCAAAAATTACATTTTTTTATTCAATCCACATTTTTTGGACTGGCAGGGCACTGATAAAATTGTCTGCCAATACCAAGGCTGTACTTCGCCCAAGACTAGTTCACCAAGACTGTACGGATAAAATTAATTACCAATACTGAGGCAGTACTTAGGCGAAGACTCGGTAACCAAGACTGGAATGTTAATGTTGCCACTGCTGGGGCAGCACTACCTGCCGAGACTCACCCAACCTTGGTTACCATGACTGGCACTGTACTAATAAAATTGTTTACTAATACTGGGGTAGTACTAAACCGAAGACTCGGTAACTAAGGCTGGCATGGTGCTGTTGCCAATGCTGGGGCAGTATTTCCAGCCAAGACTGAACCAACCTTGGTTACTAAGACTGGCACTGTACTAATAAAATTGTTTACCAATACTAGGACAGTACTTAGTCCAAGAATCGGTAATCGAGACCGGCACGGTACTGAAACTTTCAGTTGCCAGTGCTAGGGCAGTACATCCCACCAGCTTTAGTTACCAGGACTGTCACCGCACTGATAAAATTGTTTACCAATACTGGGGCAGTACTGCACCCAAGACTGGGTAGCTAAGACGGGCACGGCACTGATACGTTCAGTTGCCAGTGCTGGCGTACTACCTCCAGCCGAGACTCAACTATAATTGGTAACCAGGACTGGCAGCGTACTGAATAAATAGTTTACCAGTACTGGGCCAGTACTTCACCCAAGACTCAGTAGCCCAGACTGGGATGGTACTGATACGTTCGGTTTCCAATACTGGGGCAGCACTGCCAACTGAAAGTCGGTCGCCAGCACTTGCACAACTCTGGGCCGTATTGGCAACTCTGGCGCAATACCGACATTCGCACATGGGCGATTTTATCTTACTTCCGGTCAGATTGGGTTGAGAAATCTGACGATGCTGCGAAAACGACGGAAGGAGCATTGTTCATTTAACAAAGATAAAATCGGTGCTCGCAATGGTTCTTGGGGCATCGATCGGACATGCCCGATATTACTGCCTCAAATTCGTCTCCGATTTTATCTTACTTCCGGTCAGATTGGGTCGAGAAGTCTGACGATGCTGCGAAAAGGACAGAAGGAGCATTGTTTATTTAACAAAGATAAAATCGGTGCTCGCAATGGTTCTTGGGGCATCGGTCAGACATTCCCGATATTACTGCCCCGAATTCGTCTCCGATTTTATTTTACTTCCGGTCAAATTGGGGAAGGAAGTCTGACGATGGTGCGAGAACGACGGTAGGAGCTTTGTTTACTTAACAAAGATAAAATCGGTGCTCGCAATGGTTCTTGGGGCATCGACCGGACATTTCCGATATTACTGCCCCAAATTCGTCTCCGGTTATATCTTACTTCCGGTCAGATTGGGTCGAGCAGTCAGATGATGCTGCGAAAACGACAGAAGGTGCATTGATTATTTAACAAAGATAAAATCGGTGGTCAGAATGGTTCCCGGGGCCTCGATCGGACATTCCCGATATTACTGCCCCGAATTCATCTCCGATTTTATCTTACTTCCGGTCAGATTGGGTCGAGAAGTCTGACAATGCCGCAAGAATGACGGTAGGAGCAGTAGGGGCAGTAATATAGGGAATGTCCAATCGAGGCTCCGAGAACCATTCCGAGCACCGATTTTATCTTTGTTAAATAAACAATGCATTTGTGTTAATAATATTCTATCAGCGGCGTGATTTAGCAAAGCCTGCAATTTTACCTTAGCACTACATTCATTGACAGAAATATCTGACTCAGGCGGATAACATTTGAGCTTGGCTTGATATGAAAATTTATGCGGTGGAAGTAAATTACAGCTATTCTCTTTGCTTCTATTACGAAGCCCCTGATATTGTGATTACGATAATTTTAGCTCCACTATGAGCGACAGAGCAGCATTGGCAGATAAAGTCGTTTCTTGAACCGCATCTATGGACTCCTTATACTTCTTAGCTTTAGATGGCCTCCCCAATCCCACGTCACGGACAATTTTCGCAGCATCTGATTTCCCAAATGAACGAAGACTCTTTAGAGTCGCATACGTCAATTCTTCCATACTATGTCTTGCGCGTTATCCTCCAGTCCCCCTTCCTTTTGTCCGGTCACTAGACTTTGCAAATTCTGAAAAAGGCCGACCTAAATTATGGGATGTTTCTTAAAATTGTTTAGTTTCTTCGAAAGAAACAAACACGCTCAACCATTCAGAATATTTTTGCAGAAATTTGCCTTCAATTCTTGATGCTTGCTGCCACTTTTCATGCAAGTCATGCCACATCTTGCGGAGAAAAGGTTTTGCATTGGCTGATAGAGCAAAGGGGCGTTGCAATTTAACAGATGTGACAATTTCGATCACTGCGTATGTTTCAGTCGCTTTGTCATTCAAATGACCTTTCAATATAGAAACAATTTCCTCGTTACTATTTTTTATTCCAAACTCTTATTTGAAAAGAAAAGGAAGATATTTATAAAAGTGAATTACGTATCACAGAACTCAATACAATGAAGACCGCAGACAAGTTCAAGAAAAAGAGCAAAACATTCCGCGTCGTTAATGTACGAAATTCAGAAAGCCATGTTTTACATTGCAAGAACTCGCACCAATGACACAATGGCAGCTAGAGGCAGCAAGTTTTAATTTTTTTCATTCAATAATAGTTCCATCCACAACATGCGATCGGTCAAATCGCAGAACTCTATAGAACTTATAAACTTTTCTCCATGAGTTTAAAATTGTCCGTTGCATCTTCCCTTCATTGTCGTACAAATTATTCGTTTATTGTTATCACATAAACTATTATTATTATTAATGTTGTGTTGCATAATGATTTTCTGTTTGCAGCTGCTGATTTGGCGTCCTCTTGAATATAGCATTGAAATATTTGCTTACTGCACGACTCGTCTAGGTCGATTGAGAGTTCCTTTTCAACTGTCCCACAATAACAGGTATAAGGGAGAGGGCGCGCTGAAGCCTGGAATTCGACCTTTGGACCCTTACCTAACCTAACCCACGACCACAAATTACGGGAACGTAAACTCTATTTTTTGACTTTTGGCCAACTTTTTGGGATTTGGCCCCACTGTGAGACGTAGCGAATGCCTACTGACACACCATACAACGTATGTTTTGACGCAAGAGGGCGGGAGACCCCGTCGCAGTGTAGAGATTCGGTCGGTGGCTCTCTACTCCGTAGTTTCCCGCGGCTTGTCCACTAATAGTCCAGTCAAATTACGGCTCAGAATGAAAAAAAAAAACATAAAATACCGCATTTTTGGGATTATGATGGATCGATAGGGGGGTGTATTCTGAGCTTAAATTCCAATTTGTGGGATTCTACTGAGGTCAGCTCAAGGTCATTTCGATGAAAACGCGTTTAATTCGATATCTCGAGAACGGTTAGGTTAGGCCAAAAATTGTAAAGACCTTTTCTCTTCTATATTAAATTTCCTAACTTTTTTATCTGAAACTTTTTTTTTTATCATCAATACTTTTCAATTTATTACTTCCGAAAGGCAAAAATTTTACTTTTTCTTCTCCCTATTTTTCATTTTTCGCCATTTTCTCCCCAACCGTTCAATTTTATGAAATTTTACCATTTATCAAAGTTGTAGATCCTTTAATTATGAACAACTTTTTCCTATAACTTTTTTTTCTAATACCAATATCTTCGGAGTTATATATTACTTTACCGAGCGAAATCCGCGCCATTGGCACCAAATCTGCCGAACGGCTGCGCCGATCCCAGCTGAAACCATGTGCGGATATCATTTTCACCGACAATATGACCGTCACCACAACTCGAGATAAATTTTTCGGCAACGAGAACAATAAGACCAGATTTATCTCACTACTGAAAACTGTTCTCATCAAATCAGACATAGAGGTGGAGCAAGCCGTAGAGGATGCGGATGGTCTAATTATTGTTTTGCTGAATGAGTTTTGCTGACTGCGACAGCCGGCGCGTGCAACAACATGTACTTGAGAAAACCTCGCCGAGGCAAATCGACGGACGCTACATATAGCCCATACTGCCTCAAACCGATATATGGGCCGAATGCCGCAAAAAACCTGTTATTATTGCACGTGATTAGTGGTTGCGACACAACTTCGGCACCATTCAACGTAGGCAAGATCAAACCAATGACCGCATTGAAAAATACTCCGGATTTGGTTTCTCTAACTAAAGTTTTCCTACAAGATAAAGCAGATAAAACAACTCTCGCTTCAAACGGCGAACAATTCATTTTGAATTTGTATCGCAAGGCTTCAGGTGACACGAATTGTACGAATCTCAACGAGCTCCGTTATAAGGGATACAAAAAAATGGCAGGCAGTGGGAGGGTTAAATTAGAATCCCATCCTCCTACCTCTGATGCCGCATTTTTTCACTCGTTGAGGTGTTACTACCAAACGCAATACTGGCTCGAAAATTATCTGGAACCCGAGGAGTGGGTTTGGCGTCGCCCCCCCCCCCCCCCCCCCGTGGATTGGAGCCGATACCAATGTCACTGAAACCAGCTCCGGAAGATTTACTCAGATCGTATGCGTGCAAATGCAAAACCAACTGCGGCAAAGCGTGCGGATGTAGAAAGGCCGTCCTGTTTTGCTCAGTAATTTGCACTAATTGCCAAGAGAACTATTGTTCTAATATCGCCAATGTTGTCGACGATAATATTTTTGACGCAATGGACGAGGACGACGTATGCCCCGATACCGTCAGGGCCTTTAATATTAACGAATCACTTCCATCGACCTCGGGTGCTTAATTTTACGAATTTTATGATCTATTTTTTATCAATAAATCTGTGAAACAGTTTCAATTATTCATTTACTTCTTTTTGTAATCCTTATTCACATTATATATCCCATTGAATGGAATAAAAAATACCCAAATTGAAGAAGTACAATATTTAAATGAAGTACAATTTTTAAATAGTTTAATCGATTCACCTTTTGATACAGGTAAGTTGGCTAATAAATTATCATGGAATACTTTAATATTTCTTTCAAGTACTGAATACCCACTGATGTCGATGATATTGCGACATTGGCGCGGATTGCGCTCGGTAAAGTAATATATAACTCCGAAGATATTGGTATTAGAAAAAAAAGTTATAGGAAAAAGTTGTTCATAATTAAAGGTTCTACAACTTTGATGAACGGTAAAATTTCATAAAATTGAACGGTTGGGGAGAAAATGGCGAAAAATGAAAAATAGAGAGAAAAAAAATAAAATTTTTGCCTTCCGGAAGTAATAAATCGAAAAATATTGATGATAAAAAAAAAGTTTCAGATAAAAAAGTTAGGAAATTTAATTTAGAAGAGAAAAGGTCTCTACAATTTTTGGCCTAACACTAACCGTTCTCGAGATATCGAATTAAACGCGTTTTCATCGAAATGACCTTGAGCTGACCTCAGTAGAATCCCACAAATTGGAATTTAAGCTCAGAATACACCCCCCTATCGATCCATCATAATCCCAAAAATGCGGTATTTTATGTTTTTTTGTTTCAGTAATTTGACTGGACTATAATGAAAGGTCGGTAAGATAGGAGGAGGCAGGAAAAGGAATTTGCGTTTCGTCCCGGGTACAGTGAGAGACTCATCAGTAGGGCTGTGTCACTTTGCTTCACTTGTTTTAATGAACAAATGTCGGAGAAAAGACACTAATTTTTTTTACATAAATGTAGAACAAATGTATCATACCGACAAAGCCCAAAAAATTACATACCGGCACAAACATTTAGTTCATCTGTTTTCTCACTGGCATCCTTCTAGAATAATTTGTTTTTTGATATGTCGAAAGCCGCCCTGCCGTCATATGGAAGAAGGCGGCATCTACAAAAAAATCGAAAATGCATTACACTATACAGAACGATGGGAAATTTTGTACTGATTCCAACGGTACTAGAAACGCATTTTCGATGTTGTTTGTAGATCCCGCCTTCTCCCACATGACGGCAGCGCAGCGTTCGGTTTAAATAAAAATCGCGATTGTGTGTTCCGCTATGTCTCTGCCAAGGTTTTATGTATAGTGTTGGATAAAAGTCTTTCCCGTTAAAAAGGTTTTCAACGCAGTAGCAGTGTGAACACGTCGGAGAAGGGATTTAAGCAAGGATTCGAAGCCCTGAGTTTGATCGCTGACGGAAACAAATTAGAAACCTACGAATAAGTTTTTGAATTTAGTTTTAAGGCTTTCACGGCTCTTTATGTAATGAGAAGAGTATGTGGCTTCCGGATGGAGGCCGTGTTGAGGATCAGCGTTGTGCCGACGTTTCGCAAACATTATAGCCTGCATCATCAGGGCTGAGAGCTCCGATACTGAAGCTCGTTTGTCTCAGGTTTTCCTTATATAGTTGCAGTCATCGTTCCAGATCGCTGCACCAGCCAATCAGATGTTTTAATTGATCAGCTGGTCAATTAAAAAACCGGGAGGACTGTGTGCCAAATAGGATTGACGTGATATCCTCCATCTCTCTTTAGATTGTGCGGATGTTTTCGGATTTCCAAGCCTTCTCGGTGTTTCCTGAAAAAATAGCTGTTTGATGGGGCCAGACTTTGTGCTTTGTCGAACTGGATGGCATGACCAGTCTCCATCCAATGTTCGGCCAGCGCTGATTGTGTAATATGGCCCTATATACGGAATACCTGAGACACGAGAGCTTCAGTATCGGAGCTCTCAGCCCTGATGATGCAGACTGTATCGTTTGCGAAATGTCGGCACAACGCTGATCCTCAACACGGTCTCCATCCGGAAGCCACATACTCTTCCCAAGTTTTTTAATGTTTTGCATGTCGAAGTAGTAATAATACAAAAAGTTTAGATTTGTAATCTAGTGCTCTATTATTTCTATGCCAAGATGTCATACGTAGTGTCACGTACGCGTCTTTCCTGTACGACAGGTCCTCAACACAGTAGCGGTGTGAGTGTTTCCTGTCGGTGAAATATTTAATGGAATTAAATCCAGTGTTGACTACCATCGCTTAGGAAATGGGAAGAATAACCTGCGAATGGGTTTTGCAAATGCTAAATACAGTGATAGTGTGAATATGTCTTGTCGGTGAAAAATGGAAGGAAGTATTTGCAGCGCTAATGCTGATCGTTGATGGAAACTGGTCATTAACCTGCAAATAAATGTTCAAATGTTTTGCATGCTGAAGTAGTAATAATACATAAAATTTCGATTCGGGATCGTGTGCTCTATTCCTTCTGTTCTGAAATATTATGCATTATGTCGCATATAAATATTTGCTGTACAATAGCTCTTAACATAATAGCGGAGTTAATGCTACTTGTTGAAGAAGGAATTCAGATAATTAAATCTAGTGTGGACTATGATTGCTGATGAAAACAAATGAATAACTTGCAAATGAATTTTTTAAATGTTCAACACAAGGATGGTGCGAATATTTTTTGTCGGTGACAGAATTTGAGGAAGTATCTGCAGCGTTGACTCCGATTGTTGAGAAAAAAATTATCAGTAACCGGCGAACGGTTTTTAAAATGCTTTGCATGACGGAGTAGTAATGATTTAAAACAATTGAATAAGTGACCGTGTGCTCTACTCTTTCTGTTCAAAGATTTCATGCATAGTATCGCCTATGAGTATTTTCTGTACAACAGCTCTTAACATAGTATCAGTGTGAATGCTAATTGTCGGCGAAGGGATTAAGGAAATTAAAACGAATGTTGCCTTCCATTGCTGACGGAATTAAACCAATAACCTACGGATGGGCTTTTTAAATGTTTAACCCAGCGATAGTGCGAATATTTATTATAGGTGGAAGAATTTGAGGAAGTATCTGCAGCACTGATTCTGATTGTTGAAAAAAAAAATCAGTAACCTGCGAATATGTTTTGAAATATTTTGCTTGCTGGAGCAGTAATAATACAAACCATTTATATTCATGATCGTGCGCTCTACTCTTTCGGGTTATCTGACCTACCGTCTGCCTTTCGAATATCGAGTTATCTATTCACGGTTTTCCGTTCCCTAGCCGTCGATCAGATTATTTCGCCGTTACTCTGTAGAGCGAGACCCTAGCGACCTTCATTGCTAGAGAATTCGACCCGCGGAGGACCTGCCGAAGATAAATCCCGGCCGAGAGAAAAATGGCAAACGTATTTGTTTAAACACTAGGCATTGCTTGTCAAGTTTTACCACTCTTTCGCAAAGTCAGTCTCGGGTGATCTTGTTTCCTCGAGAATTTCGCCGAAATTGAATTCATCGACGATAAGCTGCATCGAGAATATAAATCGTGCTCGAGCTTATTTGATTAAATTAATTAAACAAGGATGGTACAATGTCACGAGCTATCCATAGGCCGAGTCTCTAGCAACCCCGTTTGCTAGAAATTACGACCGTTATGAGAATTCCTCCGATGACCGTCGTCGGAGAATGAAATCGATTCGAGCCCATTTGTCTATACAATGTTTCACCGCTCTTCTGTAGAGCGAGCGCATGCTACGAAGCGTGCTATGGTAGCTAAATTTAGTTGTGTATCGTTCGATACACACACACATTCATATATAGTGTGTGCTTTCGTTATGACCGAACCGCGTGCGAGAAGGTCACTTCTTTCTGCACGTGGCCGGCGTAGCAAAATACACACATACACACACGCGCATAGCAATCGCCGTCATCGGGATTCGACTTTTCGACATAGCGCGAGACGTCGAGGCCCTATAGAAAACGAGCGCAGCGCCATCCGATGGCAGTAAGCGGCGGCTCGTACCTAAGAACTGCGAGCTCTGCACTTCCGCCGTGACGAGACGCCGCGTCGCGCCGTAATTTTCTGGCATGTGGCACAAGGCCTTAAGAGTACAAACGGCCGATTGGTAGATTCTATGTATTCATGGAAGTACAATTTTACTGTGTTTTGTTTACTTTGTTATCCGACTTGGCAACAGTGTGTTTCTACCTGTCGATGCCTGTGTCTCATGTTAGTATCTCATGGTTGCGCCAGATTTAGAAAAAGGTTTTTCGCAAGGAGAAGTAGCTGAAAAGTTCGAATTGAGCAAGACCCAGGTGCAACAGCCATGGAAAAAAAATCGCGAGATTGGTTGTACCGCGGACAAAGTAGTACGAGAAAGAAAACGGCCGCCGATGAAGCAGTACGATTCCCGTATTTATGAAAGATAAGAAGAAAAAAACCCATGTTAAAAATACAAGCCATTTAAGAAAAGGTTCCATTGAATATGTTGCATAAAACAATTCGGTGAAGACTCTCAGTAAAGAGTTACAATACAAGAAGTGACCTAGCATTCAGCGACGTAATAAACTCAAACGCTTACAGTTTGCTCGAAAATACGTAGAAGTGCCGATTGATTTTTGCAACCGCATCGTTTTGTCGGGTAAAAGTAAATTTCAGTTATTCAATATGAAAACACGACACTGAGTATGGAGGAAATCCGGGGAAGAGCTTCAAGATCGTCATGTGCAGCAAGCGGTCGAGCACGGAGGTGGTAGCATAATGGTTCAGTGCTGCTTTTCGTTGTATGGAGTAGGGCAGTTGGTGAAAATTAGTAATATATCAACGGTTGACAAATACACTACTCAGAAAATTAGAGGAACAGAAAATTTAAACATTTTTTTTAAAGCTTCAAATCACAAGTTGACAACCCTTGCATTGCATTTTTTTGGGGCTTCCGTCGGAAGGCAAACAAAATAACTATGCTAAACAAAAATTTTCGTTTTTTTCTATCTTAAGGGGCTATACCAGTGTGAACGCTGAAAATTTGGGTGATTTTCGGGAATTTTTCGGAAAAAAAGTACTCAATCAAATATTTCGGAAAATTAAGAATATATTTGGCGATATTTTACCTACATTACATCATTTTTTCATAGAAAAATATTGAGATCCAAGCGACTTATGCGCTGCCTTCGGAGGCGCCAAAAAAAAAGTTCCTCCACTGCTGACATGATTCCGGCCGATTGAGTAGCTTAAACCGAAAAAGGAAAAAGTGCCGTTGAACTGGAAGGTATTTCCTGTACAATGACATAGGATTTTCGAAAAATATAAAAATCTAACAAAATAGCGTAGTTATGAGAAAAAAGTATGTTTTCTTTCCTGTAAAATGGTCGTTCTTTTCAATACCAAATCGTCAATATTCATCCAATCAAAAATATCCTACGTCATTGTAGAGTAAATATATTCAAGAGTACTCAGTTTAAATTTCAAGTCAATCGGATAATTGCTCTTTGAGTTACAATGTCAGCAATTTTTAAAATCTCATTTCGAGAAAAACGCGTTTAAGGATTTTTAACTATTGATTTTTGCAAGATAAAATGATATTGATGTAAATGATATAAAAGATAATGATATTCTTAAAAGTAGAAACTGTCGAAAAAGGCAAAAAAAATCGATTTTCTAAAAGTGGCACACTGGTATAGCCCCTTAAAAGCATTCATGGACGTGCATTTTTTTCAAAACTTTTTCAGTTTCAGGGTCAGAAAACCTGATCATTTAGCTTCAATTTGCTTCCTGAACAAACTCTGTTCTACCATTTGTTCCAGAGATATCGACGACTGAGTGAAAATTGACTATTTAGTCTTCGATCTTTGATATATCATGAACCAATAACGCTACAGAAAATCTAAAGATGGTTCTGAAAACTTGAATAAATTCTCTAAAAGTACCGTTCATCACGATTGTAGAACATTTTTTTTACCTCACATTGTCTCGAAAAAGTGACTTTTTTTGCTTTTCCAGTGAATCTACTGCACTTTTGCAAATATTCACAAAAAGCCAATGGTTTCAATCATTTTTAAAGCTTAATGTATCCCCAATAATCCTGTAAAATTTTTAAGCGATCGGTTCATTCGTTTTTGTTCCGCGAAGATCAAACATTTGAAAAAAATTAAAGGATTCATATGATCCTAAGGCATCATTTAATAATTATCGACATAATTTAATAATATCGACAGCATTTAATAATATCGAAAACATCATTTAATAATATCGAGAATATTGTCCACACTATACGTACATTTTATTATTCCTAATATTTTATTTCTTCCTAATAAAAATGTGATTCGGTTTCCTCTGTTCAAAAAGTTAGTAGTTAGTAGAATCCACTACATTGAGCTATTTAATTTTTTAAATTTAAATTGAATAGAATTTTCATAGAGACAAACATTTGTTCGTTTGATTGAATTAATGGACGGACCATATATATATATACATATATATTAGGCCTAATTAGGAACCATGAAGTCACCTGTTTAGATTTTTTATTTAAAGTTGAAAATTTAAGTCATAATTTACCGAACGTAAATTTTTGCACTTTAGACCAACATTTTCATAACTTTCATCAAAGTTACGAAGCTGATTATTTTATGCATAAAAGTACTACTCATGAAGATTCAGTTCCAAAAAAAATCTCACAAACTCTTCTACTTTTTTTAGATTTATTTTAAATTGGTGAGGTCGGAAATTCTCAAGAATTTAGAAAAAAATGCATAACTCGAAAACTATGAAAAGCCGCGGAATATACATGGGGGTGATTCGGGTTCCCCACGATACAAGGGACCTAAATTTTTTTTTTTACTTCGATGTTCCGGCCTCCCTATACGTGTGTGTGGTGTGTGTGTGTGTGTGTGTGTGTGTGTGTGTGTGTGTGTGTGTGTGTGTGTGTGTGTGTGTGTGTGTGTGTGTGTGTGTGCGTGCGTGCGTGCGTGAGTGCGTGCGTGCGTGAGTGCGTGCGTGCGTGCGTGCATGCGTGTGTGCGTGTGTGTGTGTGTGTGTGTGTGTGTGTGTGTGTGTGTGTGTGTGTGTGTGTGTGTGTGTGTGTGTGTGTGTGTGTAGTAGCAGTATTTATTCACCGACAGAGATGGGCGCGTGGTCGGTGTTCGGGGTCGGCGGTCACTGAAGTTAAGCAGCATTGGAGGCTTCCAATACTTGCAGCGAAGACCGCTTGCCCGTGCACTGGTTTGCGCGTCAACCTCTGATCAGTGGGAGGCAGTTTGTCTGAGTTTCTGATGGGAATACAACTGAAACTCAGCCAAATATAGCCGCCTGTATCGGCTCCCGTTGTCCGCAGTGTCCCTGGGCCCTCGTGCAAATGCGATACAGTAGTGCATTAGGACAGAGTGGCTACGGTTAACACTCTGGGGGGGGGGGGGGGGGCTGAAAGGAATGCAGGGAACTCAGGAAGAATTGTGAATGTCGGAAGGAATGGAAGGAATAAAGGAGGCGATGGTAAAACGGGAAGGACCCCGTACCTCTGAGGGATACATATATATAGTAGTATTTATTGTTTCACATGTACACCCTTGCGGGCTTTTACAATCTCCCGTCTGTTTCTCTTTTCACAATATGTTTTCTTTTTTGTCATATTTCTATTATTTATATTTCTCCTCCATTTTCCTTTCTACCCCCCCCCCCAGTTTCCTCCCCCTTCCTTCTCCCTATCTTATGAAATTCCCTGACTACCTCGCAGAGTTCTTCCACTATTCCATTTCCTTTTAGAGCTCTGCTCCATCACACTGCTATTTCTCCCTCCTGTTGTTCCACCCATCGTTGATATTTCCTTTCCACCTCTTTGTCCATTTGCGCCTCTACCTCCTCGCATTCCCCTATGTGCTTCAGTGTTTCTTCGTCCCTGTTGCACACTCTGCATCTCGTATCCTTGAAAACTTTTTCTTTCTCCTTCCCTACATCCCCACACCTCATCCTTGCCCAAGTTTCTCTAATCTCCCCCCGTGTTGTTCCTTTCCTTCAATACTCCTCCATCTCTACTTCTGCCTTCCTGTGT
Source organism: Ophion obscuratus (assembly GCA_964007375.1). Lineage (NCBI taxonomy): Eukaryota > Metazoa > Arthropoda > Insecta > Hymenoptera > Ichneumonidae > Ophion > Ophion obscuratus. The sequence continues at coordinate 52,794,167 of OZ023314.1, forward strand.
TTATATTCAACGCAAAACCTTGATCTGTCGATTTTTTCCCAATTTATTTGTGTTTCTTGATCCGACAAGTTTTGCACTGCTCTCCCTGTCTTCGTTTTCCACTCCCTCCTGTTGCTTCTTCTTAGAATGTCTTCTATTTGCCCCTCTCCCGCCTGATTTATGGCCTCTTCCATTTCTCTTCCCCATTTCGTCGCGTTTCCGTTTATGATCCCTCTCGCCTCTTCCTTCAAACATTTCTTGGGCCATCTCTTCTCTTCCATTCCCATGATGGTACCTATATAATCCGCCGCCCTTTTCTTCATGATTATTCCTATTCTCTTGCATCCTGCTTCCATTTTTCAGATATAGTCCGGTGTGTTTTTTCTTATTCCCATCGCCATTTTGGTGTACGTTGCCTGCATCCTTTCTATCCTTTCTCTTCTTTTTCACCCCCACACCTCGACTCCGTATAACATACCACTCCTCGCTATTGTCTCTGTTATACGCAGTCTTTCCCTAAGGTCTCCTATCCATACCATTTTTGCGCTTCCCCATGCCGCATTCATCGCCTTTCTGATCTTCTCTTCACTCAGTCTGATGTGTTTCTCGAAGGTGTTTCCTGTCGGGAACCACACTCCCAGGTACTTGTATTCCCGTACTACCTCGAGTCTTTTTTCCTTTACTTCCCATCTGTTACGTATCGAACGATACCCCGGGTTTCCCGAGTGAAATATTATTTTGTGGGCTGCTCTACTCGTCCCATACGGGCCCGAGTTCTCTGGGAGGATAAAGGGGAGGATGCCAGAATACTTAAATGCTTCCGATTATGACGTGGTTTATTATTTATTAATAGTAACCGACTTACAATTTTTTTATCCTGAATGAGTAAACACACACACACACACACACACCACACACATACACGCTCACTAATTTTGACTATATAGAACTGGTCAATTCGATACAAAGTGATTTAACGGCGCGGCTTTTGTTATGTTTTCAATTTCGAAGAATGGAATTAGATGTAATAATGATTGCTTCTCTATCGCGGCGGTTTCGACTGCGCACAAGTCTCACAATCCTGTGCAACCACCTTTTGCACCGGGTTCACTAGGGGATACTATCCACCTCCCAAATACAAGGGAATTATGGTTGCCGCGGAACGCTTTGTGCGTGAGTAGGAATCCGTGCCCAGGAAACAACCCCGGGGACGCGGTACTCGCGACACCATTTTAACGACCGAAGACTGACGGACGCGAACCCGTGAAGACGCGGGAGTCTGGGATCGCGACGCAAATTACCCTCAAAATATACTACAAATGTATTTTAACTTTATTCGACTTATAATTGAAATATACTTTAAATGTATTTAAACTACATCTAAAATCTACACCATATATGTTCATACTCCGTTTAAAATATACTTGAAATATGTTCATACTACAGTTCAAATATTATTGAAATATATTCAACGTCTATTTAAGATATACTTAAAATATATTTAAACTATACTTTAAATATTCTTAAAAATTTCGTTATGACGTTATTTACATCATTGCACCCTTTTACGATATTTTTCCTTGTCATTAATTACAATTATGGTGTTTGTGGTTCAAATTTAAATTATATTAGACGCTTACACGCCGTAAGGTGGTTTCGAACCCGGGACCTCTGAGTGATGAGCTGAAACGTTCCCCACTGAGCTAGTTCTACTTCTTGAATTAACTTTCGTATCGTCTGCATATCGTACAATACACAATGTTAGTTTATTGAGAAATGTGTGGATTTAGAAGGGTAACTAACATTATCGGATCAATTACTTAATTGCGTTCGCATAGAGAGCGATAATCGAATAGAATTACATAACCGTCAATTTTTTCTCCGATCATTTATTCCGGCTGGTGCGGCTAGGTCTTCGCGAGATATCGACATGAAGATGTTTTTGATTTGCAACGTCATCTGTTACTCAAGTTGCTTAACCAACCATATTTAAAATATAGAAAACATACATTCAGTTTGTATGTTTGATATATTTAAGATGTATCTTAAATGGATTTATATTTATATATCGTATAGGTTTTACTCTTGCCCAAAAATATAATTGGCATATCCAACTTTTCGAACCAATTATATTTAATACATGTTTTATATATTTTTTATATATTTTATTTTCATGTGGGTGTATATAGTATTTACATGTATTAGTGCACTTTAACTGTAAATTAAGCTTTTTTAAGTTTAAGTTTTGAGTTTTATTAAGTTTAACTGTAATAGTGTTTATTCACAGCATACATTTCTTGTCAGGAATATGTATCAAAAATGTGAAATAACGTCATATATGACGCATACATGACACACATATGAGTCATATATTATGCATACATTTTTTATATATTCTTCTGACAAAAAAATAGATTGAAAATATATCGAAAATATATGCGTCGTGTATGCCTCACATATGCATCATATATAGTGTTTATCCGTAGCATATATTTTTTTGGTCAGAAAAATATATCGAAAATATATGGGTCATATATGCGTCATATATTTGGTGCATATATACTGAATATATACGTATAATTCTATTTTTCGTCACTATATATGCCACCGATATATATATATATATATATATATATAGCATATATTTTCAGCATATATTTTACATCCATGGGGGATCCGGCCTCACTATCGGCGTTTGCACACCTGACACTGTACAGAGACATGAGGCGACAAAGTCGTCGGTAAAATAATGACAGTTAAACCCGTTAATAAAAGCCAATTATTGATATTACTAAACAAAACATTGAAAGTTTACGGAATCGTGACACATTCTTTCTCCTGTTTTTCTCTTTCCCCTTTCCGAAACACCATTACCTTTGTTTTTTCCTTGTTGATCTCTAGCTTTTTTCCACGTATTTCTCTAGAGTCTGCAACATTTCGCTTAACCCTTCCCCTGTCTCTGCTACTAGTACCACGTCGTCTGCGTACTTTAGTGCATATATCTTTTCTCCCCTTATTACTGTCGCTCCTTCCTTTTTTCGCTGCCATTCTAATTCCATGTTCTCGATGTACCAATTGAATTGCGTTGGGCTCAGCACGCAACCTTGTCTTACTCCTTGCCACGTTTTGAATTTTCCTGACACCCCTTCTCCCGTTATCACTTCGGTCTGAGTTTCCTTGTAGATTCCTTTTATGATTCCCAAAGTTTTCGCGTTAACCCCTGCCGCAATCAGTTTTCGCATTAAAATCCCCCTATCTACCGAGTCGAAGGCTGTCCGGAGATCCAAGAATGCTGCGTATAGCTTTCCTCGTTTCTTCTTCAAACTGCTGTTAATTATGGCATTGAGAACAAATATGTGATCCCGCGTTCCTCTTCCCTGCCTGAAGCCTGCTTGCCCTTCCTTCAGCATCCTTTTTCCTTCCAGCCAGTATATCAGTCTCTTGTTGACTAAGGTCATCAATCTATTATATTCCACATCCATTAGCGTTATTCCCCTATAATTATTTGCTTTTGCCACGTCTCCCGCTTTATATATGGGATATATCCTGCCTGTTTCCCATCCTCTTGCCAGTTTCCCACTCTTCCATGTTTCCTCAATTATTTCGTGCAGCTCCTCCCTTCCGTCTCTCGGTAGCCCTTGAAACAGTTCCATTGGTAGTCTATTTCGTCCCGCTGCCTTCCTTTTCTTCATTTTTTCAATACTCTTTCTATTTCTGCCCCCTCTAGGTCTATTCGCTGTTTCCTCCAGCAGTCTCTCTCTTTCTCTTACCTCGTTGGTTCCTCCTTTCCTTTCCATTTCTTCTTCCGTATCTTTCTCCCGTCGGTTGGTTTGTCCTTCTCTTCCGATTTCCTCCTCTCACAGCAGTCTTCTAAAATGGTTAATCCATTCGTTTTCCAGTATTTTTTACTAGTTTTTTCCGATTTCCTGGCTTTAAATGCCCTCCATAATTCGGTCGGATTTTTGCACTTGTTTGCTGCTTCCCATTTTTGCTTCAAACGTTCCGCCATTTCCTCCTTCCTTATTTTATTTAGTGCTCTTCTCGCCTCTCTCAGCTTTTTCCTTTCCTCTTCTCCTATTTTCTTCAAGTATTCTTTCAACCTTTTCCATACCACCCTTTTTTGTTCTCTAAAATTTTTACTTACCCTTTTTCTTCTCCCTCCCCTCCCTCCCATTTATACATCCCTACTTTTTCCGCTGTTTCCCTTATGGTTTCGACCAGATTGTCCCATCTATTTCCCTATTTCGTTCTTCTTTTCTCTCGTTCTCCATATCTCTTGGAACTTTTCTGCGTAGCATTCTCTCAGCTCTTCTTTCCATACTATTTTTCTTTCCCTCCTTATTCTTTCCGTTTTCTTTTGCGTTTGGTCCTCTTGTTTTTTCCGTTGTCTTTTCTCCATCGTCACCACTATCGGTAGGTGATCCGATTATGTTCTTTGATGTATCTCAGGCGTCCTCACCTTTCGTTCATCCTGCATGTTTATTATTATATAATCGATTACTGATCCTCCTCCTTCTTGTTCCCCTATGTATGTTAAGTTTCCCTTTCCATCCCCTCCCCATCTTCCGTTTGCTATCTCCAATCCATTCCTTCTACATAAGTTGATTAATTTTGTCCCTTCTGCGTTCTTCTTTTTGTCCTTAGATCTTCTTTCCTTGCCCTACTTTTCTTGACCTCCTTTTTCTGCCTGTTCCTCTCCGATTTTTGCATTAAAGTCTCCTATTATCATCATCCCTTCCCCCCTCAATTCTGTCTCCTCTATTATTTCTTCAATCCTTTTTCAATCTCGCCTAGGTTTTCGTCATAAATTGTGACTTTTGTCCCTTTTTCTTATCTGTCCCTTCCCATCTGTATCCCCTATTTTCCTATTTTCCTATTTTCCCTATTTTCCTATTTCCTATTTTCAATTCCCCTATTATTATTTTCCTTATACCTATTAATTGCCCTCCTTTCGCTCTCCCTCTCTTCTTTTTTCTCATCGCCGCTTTTGTAACTCACATGAAATGTGAGTTACAAAATATGTTAGAGTTACCCTATCTAATTTGCTTAGCACTTTTTCTTCCCCGCCCTCTTCTAGCCACGTCTCCTGGATTGGAATAATGTCCATTTCCTTTGACCAGTCCCATACTTCTAACACCTCCCTCACGCCTGCCACGTTCCCGGTTATGGCTCGTATCCCTTGCCGTACCATACCCTCCTCCGTTGTTGGTACCTCTGTCGAAACCCCGGTCCTGGTTCTCCTATTCGCTCTGTCTATCTGCTGCTGCTTGATTCTTCTAATTCGCCGTATCTCTCATTCCAGCTTCTGCAGTTCCCATCTATCTGTAACTTGAGTTGCCCCACCCTCAGTTTTCTGCCGTCCTGTTCCAGGGTCCTCGTATAGTCTACTATCCAGCTTTTCACCTCTCGCTCTCTTTCTGTTTTGTCCTCCCTGATTTTTGCTTCCTCTACACCTGTCACTCTGCGCGCAATACGTTTCATTATTCTGATTTTGTCTTCCATTGACACCATCTGTACCAGTACACCTTCTCTGATCTCTCTCTATCTTTGTATTCTCGACTTTATTCCCGTCCTCTCCCAGACCGTTTTCTCTATGTCCCAGACCGGCCCGTTTTCCGTTTTTCCAGTCCTTGTATAATTATATTCATTTTCCTTTGTCTCCTCTTTTGCCCTTCCTCCTCCCATTCTTCGTGGGTCAGTCCTCTTGGGCTTGCCCTTAACGTTTGTTTCCTCCTTCCGTACTCTTCTTGTCTCTTTCCTCCTCTTCTTATGACTTCACTCCATGCTTTTGGTTCCGTTCTCCGTCCTCCTCTTTGCTCTTGTATTTCTGTTTCCGCTTTCTCGTACTGGTCTTCTGGTATCTTTTCATTCTGGTTTTCGTCCCATCTCATTCCCTGATTTTCATCTATTCTTGTTTCTTCTTGCTTCCTGTCCTCCCTCTCCAGACTTTGAATTATTTTGCTCATTTTCTCATTTTCCTGTACGAGCTTCTCTATCAATTCTTCTCGTTCTTTGAATCTCCGATTCCATCTTTCCTGCTCTTCCATCAGCATATCTTCTACCTTGTTCTTTGCGGTTGTTTCTTCCTGTACCTCCCTATCTTCTTGCTGGATCTGCCTTTTTTCCGTTGTCCTCATCACTTCTCTTACAGTTTCCATTACCATTATCCTTGATTTCTTCTCCCATTCTTTCTCCCATATTTGTTTTGCAGTTGATAACCTCTCTTCGAACTTTTCAGTTATCTCTCTCTCTCTCTTCTTCCTGTCCAGTCATTTCCTTCTTCTTCTGCCTTCCCCCTAAGTCCTTTTTCCTCTTTTCTTTCTCTCCGCTCTTCCTTCTTTCTTCCTCCTCCCTAGTGGTCTAGCAATGATCTTGCACAGCGCAGTTTTCTTTTCTCTACTACCAAAGCCCCAGCCGGTCTCCCTCTTCTTTTTTTCCTGTCATTGTCTTTTCTTCTGTTGACCCTTTTTCTTCCGAACCTGCCGTTTTCGAAGTTTCTCCGTTCTCACCTAACTCCGCCGGGTACACCCACTCCGTTCCGCTTTCCCCCGTTGTTTTTCTTTCTCTGTCGATACCCGCACGTCCTACTTTACCAACGCTTCTTTTCTGGTTCTGCCCATGGAGGCTACAGTGGGAGGAGGCCGATCTGTGCATTTCAAAGTGGCTACAAAAATGTGGTCAAACAGGGATGGCGCCACTATCTCTAAAACCTCGAGAAGTAAGCTGAGTATCGATGTCGTGTAAGAGTGATGAAAGGGGATCGAATACGCATTCCAGCAAGCAGTGCAGCGAGATCGCGGGCGAAAGTTACCCCCTCTCTAGTCTCTTACGCGCCCATCACACAATCATAGTAGCGCGTGTCCGTGAGCGGGCGACGCTCGGACATCTTCAGAAAGAGCCGAGCGCGCCGAAGTTTCCCGACCGCGCCTTCGACAGCTACACCAATCCATGGACCACGGTCTTACATGCAGGTCTGGAAACTCTGCCAGAATTCGCATGGTGGGGGTAGGCGGCTTACTGACGAAAATATTCGTTGAGAATTGACACTACGCGGCGTTGCAATCTTGCCCCCAGTTGAACATAACCACCAAAAATAATTTTTCTAAACAAATGCGCCTCATTAGTGGATTTCCTGTGCTATTGACTTATCGAAACTGAAAAATGCCGAGAATCTGTGTTGTGCCGGGGTGCAAAACTAGAATCAGAATTGAACTATCGAAGCACTCGTTATTTCGGGTGCCAAAAGATACAGTGCGGTGGAAACAGTGGGAAAACGCGATCCCGGGTATTTCAAAATTAAGTTCGTTGGATGTCATTTGTGACAAACAAACACACACACACACACACACACACACACACACACACACACACACACACACACACACACACACACACACACACACACACACACACACACATACACTGCAGAACCAATAATTGAAATGAGGTGTTACGGTACAGGCACATGTAGAGTATAGCGGCGATTAGCTCTATCTTTTTTCAATACCTCCGTCTGCCCCCATACACACTTCGACGCCAACTCTTTTAAGATAGCAGCGCGCCTAGCGGCCAGTGTAGTAAAATATTTTCGCCAGTAAGCGACCCTCCTCATCCGACGGAGTTTCCAGACCTGTATATAAGACCGTGCCATGGACGCTGAGCACGTTCATGTGCGGCCAAGCCGAAACGAAGGCTTCGAAGGAAAAAGCAATCTGAGCACGACTTGTGCGTGACGTCACCCGACGGCACGCGCGAGGCTTTTAGAAGATTTTAATGCTTATTTAGCTCTTGATTCTCTGCGTTATTAATGTATACAAAAAAATGTATCGCGCACTCTGATCGGTAATTTTCTTAGTATCTACATTAATTTAAATATAATAATAAATCTAAATTACAACTAATTTATCTTCTAAAAAAATGTTTACGCTTTACTCACACCCGTCCTTATGCCAAATAAATTATAATTCATAAAAGTAAGCGGAAATATATTTATATTCGTATTATTATATTAATTCTCATACTTTCATCAAGCGATAAAGCATTATCCCCAAAAACAAGCCAATCATCCATCTGGCCGCAGATAGTCAGTACCGAAAAGTGTACATATTTTACATGCGATAAGGTGGTCCCGTTGGTAGCGTGCCTGGCTTCGGTCTGCAGCGGCGCGGGATCGTTCCCCGCGTTAAGTGATTTTTTAAAAATTATTTTTACTACTAATTCTTATTTGATTATTTATTTTTAGGGGTGTGCGGGTACCCGATGTTTGGGTCGGGCCGGGTACCCGACGGGTTACGTTTTTGCATTACCCGCCACTATCGGGTATCCGAATTCGGTAATCGGGTACTCTCAAATTTTTGGTACTCGTAAACGTCGAGTACTCTTAAACTTTGAATATTCGTAAAAGACTCGGAGATTCGTAACTATTATTTATATTTATTTATATTTTTTATTTAGGTGTATCGACCAATTGATGGGAGAAAACGAAAACTCGAAGAAGACGATAAAACGAATAAATTATAGTACTGTAAACAATCTTTTTTCGCCTCACTTTTCTATCCTGTGTGTGTGTACGTACGTGTGTGTGTTAAGAAAAATGAATCGCCGAAATTACTAGTTAGCACTAGACAGAACTAATGAAAATTCGACGAGGAATCTTGCTTTTATTCAGTTTTTCGACATTCAAATATCTCGATATTTCCTGAAATGCGAGTGTTTTAAAAGAAGTTTGCCGGAAAAAATTGTAAATATACATAAATAACCAAAATACTAAAATTATTAAATAAATTATTTGTATTTCTTATGAACTGTAACCTATCGGCGACGGGTAGAGAACATAAAGCTGGAGTCTTTTTCGTCCGTTTTGATACGTTTCCGTGGCGCTATTTATGCTATGAAACGAAATTTTGTTCCGGCAACACGACTTATCGATTACCCGATGTGAGACGAGTACCCGAAAAAAATCGGGTGTGTGTGTGTGTGTGTGTGTGTCTTAGGGTGGAGTGAAAAACGGTAACTTTTGGCGGATCGTATCGTAATACCGCGGGAAAGTTGCGTTTTGGCATCACTAAAAAAAATGTCCGAAAGGAGAAAATGTACAATAAATATCTTCTATTCCGCCGAACGCCTTAAAGTATTGAATTTTTTAACGTGGGTTTTAAATGGAAAAAAAACCAAAAAAGACCAAGATTCAACGCCTTGCGTTTATTCAAAGCGAGAAGAACATAGCTTCCATTTGACATTTTAAAATTGAAAATATCTTGACTAGTTTCAGAGATATAAGTGTTTGAACAACAAGTTTTACCTGGAAACAAAATTTTTTAAATGTTAAAAGACATTACCAGTTAGCACTAGACAGAACTAATGAAAATTCGACGAAGAATCTTGCTTTTATTCAGTTTTTCGACATTCAAATATCTCGATATTTCCTGAAATGCGAGTGTTTTATAAGAAGTTTGCCGGAAAAAATTGTAAATATACATAAATAACAAAAATACTAAAATTATTAAATAAATTATTTGTATTTCTTATTATCCTAACCTATCGGCGAAGGGTAGAGAATATAAAGCTGGAGTCTTTTTCGTCCGTATTGATACGTTTCCGTGGCGCTATTTATGCTATGATACGACATTTTGTTCCGGCGACACGACTTATCGAGTACCCGATGTGAGACGAGTACCCGAAAAAAATCGGGTACCCGAGTTTTTGGGGTACCCAAATTTTCATACATAATGTAATTCAAGACATAAATTGTAATTCATAAAAGTAAGCGGAAATAAATTTATAGTCGAATTATTATATTAATTCTCGTAAGTTACGATTCGCGGCCGGATGGATGATCGGCTTGTTTTTGGGGATAATGCTTTATCGCTTGATGAAAGTATATGAGCATGAATATAATAATACGAATATAAATATATTTCCGCTTACTTTTATGAATTACAATTTATTTGGCATAGAGACGGGTGTGAGTAAAGCGCAAACAATTTTTTAGAAGATAAATAAGTTGTAATTTAGATTTATTTAATTTAGATTCGTATTTAAATTAACGTACAAACTAATAAAATAAGCGGTCAGAGTGCGTGATAAACTTCTCGATACTAAAAGATAACTAATAAAAATAACTAATCAAATAAGAATTAATAGTAACAATACTTTTTTAAAAAGCACTGAGCGCGGGGAACGATCCCGCGCCCCTGCGCACCGAAGCCAGGAACGCTACCAACGGAACCATCTCATCGTTTGTAGAATATGTGCACTTTCTGGTACTTACGATTCGCGGCCGGATGGATGATTGGCTTGTTCTTGGGGATAATGCTTTATCGCTTGATGAAAGTATGAAAATTAATATAATAATACGAATATAAATACATTTCCTCTTACTTTTATGAATTATAAGTTATTTGGCATAAGGACGGGTGTAAGTAAAGCGTAAAAAATTTTTTAGAAGATAAATAAGTTGTAATTTAGATTTATTATTATATTTAAATTAACGTGTAAACTTAAAAAATTACCGATCAGAGTGCGCGATACATTTTTTTGTATACATTAATAACGCAGAGAATCGAGAGCTAAATAAGCATTAAAATCTTCTAAAAGCCTCGCGCGTGCCGTCGGGTGACGTCACGCGCAAGTCGTGGTCAGATTGCTTTTTCCCTCGAAGCTTTCGTTTCGGCTTGACCGCACATGAACGTGCTCAGCGTCCATGGATTGGTGTGGCTGCCGAAGGCGCGGTCGTCGCGAAGGCCGTGAGCGTCGCTCGCTCACGGACACGCGCTACTATGATTGTGTGATGGGCGCGTAAGGAGGCGTCCATTAATTACGTGAGGCGTTTAGGGGGGGGGAGGGGGTCGAGCGAAATCTCACCCAATCTCACGTGGGAGAGAGGGGGGCTTCGGCAAATATCACGTAATTTTAGTAATTTTAGTAATCACATAATTTTATCACGTAGGGAGAGTCTCCCTACTACTTTACATGGTGGTGTAAATGGTACTACAACCGCAGTTACTTCTACTACAATTTATTTTCCGTGAACGTATGCATTTTGAAAAATCTCAAGTGAGATTAGGGGTGGGGAGAGGGGGTCGAGCAAAATCTCACGACATCTCACCAGGGCGAGAGGGGGGGTCGAAAAATCGCCAAAATCACCTCACGTAATTAATGGATGCCCCCTAAGAGCCTAGAGACGGGATAACTTTTGCGCGCGATCTGGCTATATATCATTCTGCATCTCTATCGCACGCAGCCTACTTCTCAAGTATCATTCTACCTCATGCACAGCTCACTTCTTATTATTTACTTGTTCCGTCTCTGTCACACGCAGCTTACTTCTCGAGGTCTTAGCAATAGTGGCGCCATCCCTGTTTGACCACATTTTTGTAGCCACTTTTATCAAGTCTCTCCATAAGAGATCGGACTCCTCCCACTCTAGCCTCCCTGGTTCTGCCCACCGCTGTCGCCGTCGCCTCCTGTTCCTACGGCACCTCTCTCAAGTTCGCCCTCCTCTACTTCTCCTTCATCCTCATAGATATCACCCTCCTCGTTCCAATTCTCGCTATGCGTGTGCCCTTCCACCTCATCCATCCTCGTGACCAGGGAGGCTAGAGTGGGAGGAGTCCGATCTCTTATGGAGAGACTTGAAAAAAGTGGCTACAAAAATGTGGTCAAAAAGAGATGGCGCCACTATTGCTAAGGCATCGAGAAGTGAGCTGCGTGTAACAGAGACGGAACAAGTAAATAATGAGAAGTCAGCTGTGCATAAGGCAGCATGATACTTGAGAAGTAGGCTGCGTGCGAGAGAGATGCAAAATGATATATAGCCAGACGCGCGCAAAAGTTACCCCCTCTCTAGCCTCTTACGCGCCCATCACACAATCATAGTAGCGCGTGACCGTGAGCGAGCGACGCTCGGACATCTTCGGAAAGAGCCGAGCGCGCCGAAGTTTCCCGACCGCGCCTTCGGCAGCACATGGAAGCTGAGCACGTTCATGTGCGAGCAAGCCGAAAGGAAGGCTTCGAGAGAAAAAGCAATCTGAGCACGACTCGCGCGTGACGTCACCCGACGGAACGCGCGAGGCTTTTAGATGATTTCAATGCTTATTGATTCTCTTGATCCTCTGCGTTATTGATGCTCTTGATTCTTTGATCTTATTGATGCTCTTGATTTTCTGCGTTATCAATGTATACAAAAAAACGTATCGCGCACCCTGATCGCTCATTTTTTTAGTTTATACGTTAATTTAAATATAATAATAAATCCAAATTACAACTTATTTATCTTCTAAAAATTGTTTACGCTTTACTCACACCCGTCCTTATGCCAAATAAATTATAATTCATAAAAATAAGCGGAAATATATTTATATTCGTATTATTATATTAATTCTCATACTTTCATCAAGCGTCAAAGCATTATCCCCAAAAACAAGCCTATCATTCATCCGGCCGCGAATCGTCAGTACCAGAAAGTGCATATTCTACAAGGTCCCGTTGGTAGCATTCCTGGCTTCGGTCCGCAGGGGCGCGGGATCGTTCCCCGCGCTCAGTGCTTTTTTTTAAATTATTATTACCATTAATTCTTATTTGATTAGTTATTTTTATTAGTTATCATTATTATTTTAATTAGTTATCTTTTAGTGTCAAAAAATTTATCACGCACTCCGACCGCTTATTTTATTAGTCTGTACGTTAATTTTAATGTAATAATAAATCTAAATTACAAGTTATTTATCTTCTAAAAAATTCTTTGCGCTTTACTCACACCCATCCCTATACCAAATAAATTGTAATTCATAAAAGTAAGCGGAAATATATTTATATTCACATTATTATATTCATTCTCATATACTATCATCAAGCGATAAAGCATTATCCCCAAAAACAAGTCAATCATCGATCCGGCCGCGGATTGTAACTTACGAGAATGAATATAATTATAGTCGTATTTATAATACCACTATAAATATATTTCCGCTTACTTTTATGAATTACAATTTATTTGGCATAGGGACGGGTGTGAGTAAAGGGCAAACAATTTTTTAGAAGATAAAGAAGTTGCAATTTAGATTTATTATTACATCTAAATTAACGTACAAACTAATCAAATAAGCGGTCGGAGTGCGCGATAAATTTTTCGACACTAAAAGATAACTAATAAAAATAACTAATCAAACAAGAATTAATAGTAATAATAATTTTTAAAAAAGCACTGAGCGCGGGGAACGATCCTGCGCCCCAGCGGACCGAAGCCAGGAACGCTACCAACGGGACCATCCCATCGAATGTAGAATATGCACTTTCTGGTACTGACGATTCGCGGCCGGATGGTTGATTGGCTTGTTTTTGGGAATAATGCTTTATCGCTTGATGAAAGGATGAGAATTAATATAATAATACGAACATATATTTCCGCTTACTTTTATTCATTATAATTTATTTGGCATAAGGACGGGTGTGAATAAAGCGTAAACAATTTTTTAGAAGATAAATAAGTTGTAATTTGGAGTCATAATTATATTTAAATTAACGTATAAACTAAAAAATAAGCGATCAGGGTGCGCGATACATTGTTTTGTATACATTGATAACGGAGAGAATCAAGAGCTGTGCGAGAGAGACAGCAATACTCACTCTCACTCACCAAGGCTTGCAACCAGTATTTATCGGAGTTACTGCTTGCAAATATTTTTAGGTATACGTGTTCATCATGTGTTGTTTTTCCGAACAATTAATATGGAGATAGCATTTTATTTTACAGCACAAATATAAATCCGCGTTTATCAAACATATAATAACAACTATTTGTTCCTTAGAATTCAATAATGGCGTCTTATAATGGCAATAAGAAAGATTTTTAGTCATTATCGTTCTGCAGGGGGGGGGGGCATTGGCGGAATGTACAAAATAACGAAAAAACCAAAACGTTATTTCCTTTTTGTTGATCGTTCGTTTATTGATTTGTCAATTTAGACATCTTTTTTTTACGACATTTTTTTTTAATTTCATATTTTCTTGAAAGGCCTCATGTGCAACCTTATGTAATAAATTATCGCGTATGATAAAATATCCGAACCATGTTTTTCACATGGAAAGAAAAATGTAAATCCCGTTAATACATCTTCGAGTTTTAAATCAAACACGTGAACCTTTGTGACTTGATTAATTTATTGCCAAAAACAGAACATAAACACTGCGAAGTGGAAAAAATTGCATTCAAATCTAAGATTCTATTTAAATTTAACTTTCGTCCCAGTAAAAAGGAACGCATCAAACGCAAAACATAAAACCGATAATGTTAGTTAAATATATATTATTTATAAAAATTTATGAATATTATGAATTAAAAACAATTCTTTGTACTGGGATGATGGTTTCGACGATTCTACCATCGTGCTATGAGAGTTGTTAGTTTATTCTACGGCTACCTACGTTAAGTTAATAAGAAGCCTGCTTCATAAAAAACTAGTTAAAATAAAAAACCTGTCACGTAATAAACTATATAGTCTATTACGTGCCAGAGGAAGGGCATAATCGTGATCGACAGGGTACTCGATGACATAGTCAGCCTCCCATCCTTCTTGATCTGGAACAGCGTCTAATTTTCGTCGAAATTCGTCACGATATTTGACCATTTTGGGTTCCAATTTTTCGCCACTCAAAGCTTTCAGATCGCTTAGTGATATCAAAATCTGTGGCTCAGATCGTTCTGTAATGGTACAATTACCATATTTTTGAGGCTTAATCACGCTATATACTGACAGCAGTTTATATAGATACAAAACATTGATAGTTTCACTTTTAGGCTTCTGTAAGCCTTATTGCACTCCGGTACTACGCAGGACTTCGGCTTTACTTCGCGGTTACTCGACGACCATATACAGGTAATGTGTTCGCTGTCAAAACTGACTCCTCGATACTAGCGACACCACGATTTCTGTTTCAATAGTGGAACCACCCCCACCACCCGAATTTCATCGAGTTTCCAGACCTGTATGTAAGACCGTGCTCGTGACCATTCTCCTCACTCTAACCATGCTTCCCCACTTGCCTTTACTCTCCTTTTCCGTGCTTTCACACCCTATTCTCACTTTTTCTATTATTTCTACGGATTCCGCCGCCCTTTCTTTCCTCAACTTACACTGTTTTTCCGTTCACTGTGTTCTTTTACCTCTCTCACTTCTTACTTTCGAATGCTCATGCGACACTCACACACACTATGACCATATAGATATATATACTAGGGTGGCCCCTGACATGGGTAAAAAAATAAATGATCGCGCCGCCCTCCAGAACGGTTCGAAATAATTTTTAAAAAATCTACGCGAAGCCCCATCTATGTTCGTTAAGAGGGAATGACACCTCATCGCGGTCGGTATAGTAGAACAATTATAGATACCCAAAAATCTCTGAAACGGCTCTTCAGATCCCGTCGAAACTTTGCCAAACGACGTCAAATAGATAGCCAAACAGCTGTCTGCCCCTCAAATTTTCCGAATTTGGGGGAAAAAAGTAGATTGGCTTATGATAAGCAAGTCTACTTTTTTTTCTCAAATTCAGAAATTTGAGGGGCAGACTAATATATAGGGCCACCCTAATATATATGGTCAAAGAAAATAATTTTTCTTTGACCGCGTTCGATCCAGACACGCAGAGCAATGACAAAACAAGATCATACATTTATATATTATGATCATACATTATATATAAATGTATGATCTCGTTCTCTTCCGGTGTCCGATAAATTCCCGCGACACCCTCGCAAACGACGCTCTTATTATTTAAAAAAAAATGTGCTCTTTCACCCGAGAGAGATACGGCGGTGTCGGCGCCGGCGTCGCGTTCTTAGTCCGCAGGGATAATAAGACGTATGTACCGGGTGAACCAACTATTAGTAGTAGAAATATTCCCTAACCTGTCATACTTATTGGTAAGAGAAACCGTTTCCCACCAAAGTTGCATAGTTTGAAGAGGGGCATCGATGCTGGTTACGAGGTTTATCCAGGTAGCGGTACTTCAAAAATTTCGAGATCACGGCCATTTTTAAAATGGGATCACCGTTTTTTTCAGAATGTCATCAAGGAGCAAAAAATAACTTCATACCCCAAATTTCAAGATGGACAATCAAGATTTAGCATAAAAATCCATAAAACAGGAATTTTACTTCGATAAAAATCGATTTCAGCCTAAAATCGATTAAAAACCGATGCAAACACTCACTCCTATAAAAGGTGGTGAAAATGATGGCTACCATTTTCAATGCAAGCTTGCAAACTGATTCGCATTTATTGTATTGTCTAAGTAATCACATCAGTCTGTATAAACGAACAGGTTATAATTATTCTTCCTTGCATATCTTGCGCAGTGAACGGCAACTTTTTTGTACACCATGTCTTTCCAAGTCGCCCCTAAAAAAATCCAGTGGTGTCAAGCGTTGTCAACGAGCTGGCCAAAACACACGGCCCCCACGCGCAATCCAACGATTAGCAAATTTTTTACTGATCTTATTCCATGCAACCAATGAAAGATGAGCCGAGCAACCATCGTGCCGGATCCACATCCTGCATCGTGTGTGTTTAAGGGGTTAGGCCATAGTAACGGGTATACAATCATGTGCGAATGTAACAATTGTTTTTTCGTATGAAAACGTGATTCACTCGTGAATCTATTTATACATCTGTTTAGTATGAATATGAAGCTGTTAGATTTTTTTTCGATGTACAAAATGGTCGGCTACTAATATTTTCTTTTGTTATCTTCTTTTAGGCGCGCCGCGGCGTGACATATAGCATCCACAATTTTTTACCTAGAACAAAAAACTAAAATTCTCGTCAATTTACATTAGAATACCTAGAGAAGTACGTACGGAAGTTAAAAAAATATAGTTTTATTCCAAAGTTGTAGGTATCTGAACTTGAATATGAATTGAACTTGAATTTTCAGTGAAAACGTTCGTATAAAACTGCTCATAAAATGAAAAGATTTCGATTAATCCGAAATTCCGTACGTACTTCTCTGCGAAATGCAATTAGGAACATAACTTGTAAATCTTAAGTAAATTGAGTGGAAATTTTTTAAGTTATTTGTCACACCAATTGTAAAAAAGCTGTTTCGAGAAAAACGCGTTTCAAGTTTTACATATGCCTCTGGCCGTGCCAGCGGTGGGCTGACGTTATACGCTCAAAGTTGGTGAAAAACAAATTTTCTTGCTATAAATCGAATAGTAACTTATTCTTATGATGATGAAGCACCGTTTTAGCGGAAAAAAATCGATTTTTTTAAATTCTACCGTGGCCTTCCCCCTTAATGACAGATCTTCCATGGAAGGCCCCAATTGATGTGTTGGAAAATCGGCGTAAGAGTTCCTATTTGAATATTCATCGATGAGATAAGGACCAATAATTGTATAGCCAATCATACTGCACCATACATTCAACGGCCACAATCTCTGGTGTTCGGCCTACTACAGCTAATAAGGATTTTCTCCTTATTCGCTCTGCTGAAAGATCTGATAGCTTCTCTTGGAATAAGAGTGGTTGTCATTACTTTGAGCACCTTTTATAGGAGTTAGTGTTTGCACCGTTTAAAAAAAATCAGCTCAAAGCTAAAAATATTGAATTTTTTAAAATCGATTTTTCATATCATGATTTTTCATGTTTCATCTTGAAATTTCGCGTGTAAACTTCTTTTTAGTTGCTTGATGAAATTCTAGCAGCTACCACTCGATGACCCCTTTCGAACTATGCAGTTTTTGTGGGAAAAGTTTTCTCCTAAGTCTGACAGGTTGAGAAATATTTCTACTGCTGATAGTAGTTGTCTCTCCCGATATATATACCACTATATATATCGGGACATATATAACACAGCATGCATACGTTGAATGGTGCCCGTCTATCGAGCCTGTATCGACTGTCCGAACCGTAGATCCAATTGCCGGCGGCACGCTTTTATTTTTGTAAAAAAAACTAACATTTTTTTATACACTACTGTCAAAAATTGAGGGAACAAAAGAATTCCCGAAATATTTAGGTGTCTTTGAAAGTGCTCTATCTCCGTAAAACATCATCGTAGGAGAAAATTTCAAAGAGTATCATAAAGCTTGAAATCTCTAGTTTTCGAACTTCGACTTGCAATTTTCTTACCCTTTTTTACTAGTGGATCAACAGAAAAGCGCGGAGAAAAAATTTTCGTTTTTTTTTTTTCAAACAGACCTACAGGCCAGGGTTTTTTAAATCTAGGACCCAATATGATCCCTTTTCCTTGTTTCTTTCCCTTAAATTTGAGCTTCATGGGACCATTCTAGTGTGATTGGCTTGAAAAATGTGGATTTTCATGATTTTTTGTTTTTCAATTGGATAATCAGTCGGATTTTTTTCGTTCATTCAAATGACTTATGGTGTGCATAAAAACGTTTTTTAATGTTTTAGTTTTATTTATTTTTTTATAATATTTTTTGACCACTCCAAAATGATGCCTAAAAAAATAGCGACTGACAGTGGCAAGTCCGACTCCTTTTTAAAAATTGCCTGCAGGAAAAACCAGAAAGATTATTAATCAGTATGAAAAACTGTAGAGGCGTACGAATGATGTTTTAAAATGAAAATTAACAATTTGATAACTATTTCAAAATTAAGTGTTAAATTTGGACTTTTTATAAAATAGTTTTTCGTTTATGAAAATGTAAAATTTTCAAATACAAAGAACCCTTCCTTACGGTGTTAAGGAATGGCGTGAAGAATCATGCCGCAAAATTTGAGACGGACAGCTTGAGAACTCTTCGTTTAAAGTCGTGCACCGCTTTAAATGACTTTTCGAGAAAAGTGTGTCCGTCCTTGTCAGGTCTCAAGCAGCTAGTCGAACCCTTTTTCTAACAAGGCAACCGTTTCCCGTGTCTCCCTTTGATTTCGTTCATTTTTGTATATGTTATTCTTAATCGAAATCTAAAAGACACTTTTTTTTCATCGGCGGAAAAACAGTTCTATGGGGTGAAACTCATCCTCAAAGTAGGGCACCCTCCGAGTGACTTTTGCAGTTCCGTATAGTTTTACCCAATATATTCAAATGAAACCAATTCGAGAAAAATGCTTATAGTGGAAAATTCAAAATGTGCCTTTTCCAGTTCCACGGGGGTAAATAGGAGTACATTTATAGGGGTTGAAAGTAAAAAAAATTCAATTCAAATTCATTTTTCAATATGTTATCCTTCACCGAAATCAGAGAGATAGGTATTTTTTAATCGGCGGCAAAACAGTTTTAAGGGATTAAACTCACTCTCGAAGTGACTTTTGCATTTGCGTCACAATTCGATTCAAGATATTCGGATGAAATAAATTCGGGGACAATGCTTATAGCGAACAATGAAAAATTCACTTCCCTCGATTTCGACGAGATGAATTGGTAGAAATTTATAGGGGGTTGAAAGTCGAAATATTTGTAAAAGCCGATTCTCATTTAATTCCAACAAAGCTATCTGAATTTAACAGATTTATATAACGTACGAGATACCTGTTTTTGCATGTTCCGGAGAAACGTTTTCGTTTTTTTATCAGAAGAAAATTCTTTTTATTCTTCAAGGTGTCATTTTATTTATTTGCCGATTTCTCATCGAAAAATAACAATTATAGCCTCTCAAAGTAAAGCAATCCATTGTTAACACTTTTTTTCTGTTTTAACATTTACTTTATTTTGTTGGATTTGCTATACTTATTTTAATACGGAATTTCTTTTTTGCTCAATTGGTATATTGAAATTTAAGCTTTTGAAATCGCAACAGTACATTTGAGTACTCAAAAACATTTGTGAAGCAATTTATGAATATATATCTTTTTTACTTTAAGTTGATTATAGTCGACTCATTTGACTCTGGAAACTTCAAAAAATTGTTTTTTTTTGTGCATATTGTTATAGTATGAACTTTCACGGATATTTTAAGACCAGCCGGACCCTGAAATTCTAAAAATTGACGAAATTACACCTATTTTAGTGGAACAGTCCGCGCCGCTTTTACCGCGATCCGTCGAGTTTGAACCCGATAATCTCGAAACTACAAATCTTGACATGGTGGGATTGATATCTCGAGTAACTTTCACACTATTGAATTGAACTTGCACAGTTAGCGTTCAAACTGTAGTCGTCTTCGGTTCACGATCGCATTTTTAATTGGATGAACTATTTGTTAATAACAATGCTTTCAGCATGCTGTTTTTCAAGGGAATAATAAGGTTTTCTTCGGAGAAGCTGACATTTCCCGTATGTTCCGAATTTTTGAAAAGTGGATTGTGAGCCAGTTGGATATATTGAAGTCTGGTCGAGATCCCGCAGTTTCGGGCCTCGCCGCTGGAAGGCTGCAATGCCAACTGCAGCACCACGAGGACTTTGAAAGATTTTCCTCCAAAAAATTGCATTGTAACCAAAAACATGTGTACAACATGTTGGAAAAACATTAATTTATTCCAACCAATGTGTTACTAGAAAAAGATTCATCATTCTGACCCTTCAAATTCGACTTCCAGAGAGGGATACCCCGTTACGAGGGCTACCGCTACCGCGTAGTACAGGGGATATAAACCTACGACAGGTTTATATTTCTGTTTTAGGGTTATAAAACAGGGATATAAACCTAAAAGTTAACTTTGATTCAAATTAACTTTTGAATCAAAGTTAATTTTGAAACAGAAAAAAAATTAAGCAATGGAATTGTCTACTTTGAAAGGGTATAATTGTTGTTATTGAATGAGTAATCGGCAAAAGAATGAAACCTTAACCTTTGAAATTAAAGAAATTCTTTTTGATTAAAAAAAGAACTCAATTTTTCGTACATATTGTCACTTTCCATGAGCGAAAATACCAATAAGTCTCGAAAAAGATTTTTCTAAACCTAAAATCGAATCAATCGTGGTTAAAAACAATTTTGACGTTCCCTTAATGTTTTTTTTTACAATGTTTCCAAATTTTTATCATTCGGGCCACCGGGATAAAAAATCGAAGCAACTTAACGTTTTACATACTTTTTATAGATATGTACCTACTATGAACTTACAAAAAATGCCTAAACACAATGGTTGCGATGGTTGTCTGCGAATATATCGCAACTTTTGTAATTTAAGGAACAAACGTCCTTTTTTGTACATCGATATCTTATATCAAATTTTTTTGTTGAAAAAATGGAATTTTGAACCTTAAAAACGTTAAATTGTTTTAAAAAATTGAATGTTTACTCTTCAGCTTTCCGGAACTGCCCGTCAGCTTTCTGTACGATTATTGATACATGAGATATTGGTTATCAAAGTCAAAAACGTCATTTTGGCTTTGATAGTTTATAACTGCGCGACAAATCATAATACAAACCTCTTTTAAAGTTCAAATTGAAGGGGAAAGAATAAGGAAACAGAATCTTTTAGCGTCATTGATAAAAAGTAAAATTCCTTTGTCTGTAGATGTTTTTAAAAGACGAACCAAATTCAAATATTTTTCCATCGTGATTTTTCTTTTGATTCATTAGTAACAAAGGGCAAAACAAACTTGGAAGGAATAGCTCAAAAACTAGAGGTTTGGAGCTTGAAAATCCTTTTTTTAAATTTTCTCCTACGATCATTTGCCATGGAGATAGAACAAATTGAACATGACCTAAAGCTTTCAGAAATTTTTTGTTCCCTTAATTTTCGTCAGTAGGCATCATTTATGTTATTATTCTTCTTATCCATTACGAATTATTTTTAAAAAATTGACGTCGTTGACATCTAAATCTTTTTGCCGATTCCGACTAAATTCAATTTTATGTATAACATTCTCCTTAAGTTCATCAAATTATTCAAGTATCTCAAGTTTTGAGAAAGTTACACCATCATGATCCATTAAAAATTTGAACCCGTTTGAAATCTGTATAATCTGATTGGTTTGAAAATTCAAATTCCCTCTAAATCTAAAGTTTGGCACCGATTTCCACTGAATTTATCTGCACCACACTTCCTATGACGCATTATTGGTGTGCAAAAATCCTACCAGTTATCTCAAAAACTGCAAATGTTTAAAATACCTGGCGGAAAGAATAAACGTCTAAATGTAATTTTTTCGACAATACATTAAAATCGCGAATCAGTACACAAAAATGGACAAAAACGGAGCTAGCGGTCGTCAAAAATTTGAAGGGATAAACGTAGCCTCGCCTCGTTCACACCGATCGTGCACCGCTTTTCGCCTCGACAGACGAAAATGCGAACGCAGCATCCCGGTTGGAAATCTTTCGGCTTGCAAACGCGCGCACACTCTCGCTTTCCCAATGTATTATTAGAACCCGGTGGAATGATAGTCGCGCTACTTGCATATGAGATGAGCTATTGATAGGTACCGCTTGCGATAGAAAATACACGACGAGAATTGCGCGTGTGCCCGTTCGTCTAAGCTCGGGGGGGGGGAGGGGGGTCGCATCGTGAGAGAGACACGCAGTGTACATTCACTTTTGGGACGACGGAAAATAAAAATATTAATAAATCCAGCACGATGAAAATATCGTAAACAAGGGAAAAGAGGGCGAAGGAATTGAGACAAAGTAGAAAAATAATAATAATGAATAAAGAGTGGGACGTGTGAAAAAATTAATAAATTATATACATTAATATGCGTTTTTTAATTCCACCTAAAGGCTTGCAACCTCAAGGCTTGCGACCTAAAAACTCGGTCGAAAATGGTAGTGTAGCAATAAAAAAAAAGTTGAAGGAAATCAGGCCAGACTACAAAAGTCATACATAAGATTCGGTCCGAATTTTTTCTAGCCCGTGGGCCCTCCAAAATTGATGCAAACTTTTTCCAATTTTTTTGCTGTTTATCCTTAAAAAAGTTATGCCAGGAAATAAAAGAACGTTTGACTTACGATTCGGAAACTCGGAATTTTCCTTCTAGTAAAGGCAGGTGACATTCACATGACCTCGAAAGTCGTTTTACCCTCAGGATCAAAGATTTAATAGACATTTTCTTGATTAGAATGCCTACTTCTTAGCATGTCAGCATATAACATTTGAGGAATCCTGTGTAGGAAAAATAATTGTTGATCGAATCTTAGGATTTTACGAAGACAGTTTTAATTAATAGAATCCTCTCGCATGATCAGAATTCAGCATTACATATATCAGTCGGTCGATTTAATAAATATAGCAAAGTAGGGTCGTGATTGCGACTGATCACTTCGGGTTTGAAGACAGAATGCCCCTTTATTGCCCGTTTCTAGGTGCCTCGGCTAGGACCCTTGCAGAGATGAAAAAAATAGTTTTATTTCAAAAAGGACAAAACATCATGTTTTATTTAGAAGACAAAAAACATGTTTTAAATCTGTTGGACCTAAAAGTTTTTTATGAGGTGTTTAAAACAGGTTTTAAACATTGATTAAAGTATTTAAAACAATATGAGGTGTAATCTGAAGTATAGCTTACATCACAATGAAATTATTATTTATATGTAAGGTAGACGCGTTGCAATCCCTCAGTTTCCTAATTTAAAAACTCCCGCACAAAGTGCGGGTAGGTAAGGTGATTGCGACTGATCACTTCGGGTTTGAAGACAGAATGCCCCTTTATTGCCCGTTTCTAGGTGCCTCGGCTAGGACCCTTGCAGAGTTGAAAAAAATAGTTTTATTTCAAAAAGAACAAAACATCATGTTTTATTTAGAAGACAAAAAAACATGTTTTAAATCTGTTGGACCTAAAAGTTTTTTATGAGGTGTTTAAAACAGGTTTTAAACATTGATTAAAATATTTAAAACAATATGAGGTGTAATCTGAAGTACAGCTTACATCACAATGAAATTATTATTTATATGTAAGGTAGACGCGTTGCACTCCCTCAGTTTCCCAATTTAAAAACTCCCGCACAAAGTGCGGGTAGGTAAAATAGGCACCGGACTGTGCAATAGAGGAACTACATAAGGGGAGACACGTGGAGAGAAAATTTGTGAGAGTGGAATAAAGAAAGAACATGCAGCGTGGAAAATAATCATCGAATGTTGTTTCTTTGATTTACAGGTAAGAATTAAGATATAAGAATTAAGATATGATATTAAGATAAGATACTAAGATGTTGTAGACTATAATATTGTAAAGAAAACCGAATTAAAGAAAATCTTTGTTTTACAGAGAAACAATTCGTTTTTATTTACTCGCCGTGAGTACTCCAATCTACTCCAAAAAGACATATTATATATATATTAAATATGTTAAATAATTTGAAGCCGTTTACATAATGTTTCTTACTTGTTTATTAAAGTACTAAGTAAGATTGTTAAAGTTATTACTGAATGCCTATTTACTCTGATTTATAATTCGTCCTCATATCTAGAATTAGTCAATTATAAAATACGTATGTTGAAGTTGATCTTTTTTTTACATCCATATGTCTCACTCACGCATCTCTTCACACATCACGTCAGTCGGATTGCTGTTTAGTGCTCTCATAATTGAAACTAATTTAGCTGCTTTTCCCACCCCAAGACAGTTTCTTAATTTGGAATGCACTAATCCAAAATTTGAGAATAATCTTTCGATTCCAGCAGAAGTAGCAGTGGCTGTATATAACCGAGTTGTTAATTCTGTTGTCTCCGAATGTAATTTGTTTTCTAATGATTTCCACCACAACGACACGTGTGTTTTCTTCAGGAGCTCTTCCTTAAACATATATCCTTTAAGGCGATGTGCCACATGCCTCCGACCGCTTCGAAATTTTGACAAAAGAATTCTCCCAAACGGAACAACCGATTGGAATGAAATTTGTTGTGTGCATGCAGGATACTTGCTCCGAGGGGATGACGCCCTCCGTTGTCCAAAATTTCCAAAAAAAATTTACAGTTTGCGGTTACCCTGCGAAAAATGGTGAATTATTAACCATTGCATCGCATTTTCGGTAATTTTCTGAGC
Organism: Ophion obscuratus; assembly: GCA_964007375.1. Taxonomy (NCBI): domain Eukaryota; kingdom Metazoa; phylum Arthropoda; class Insecta; order Hymenoptera; family Ichneumonidae; genus Ophion; species Ophion obscuratus. The sequence continues at coordinate 52,819,039 of OZ023314.1, forward strand.
GTCATCCTCTGGACCGTGAAAAAGCACACATTTTAAGCTTTGTTTCACCTGTTTTCATGAACAAATGGCGGAGATAAAGCATTTTGAAATTTTTACATAAATGTAGCAAAAATGTACCAACAAAGCTCAATATATCAGTTACCTCAGCGAGCGCTCAGTTCATCCGTATTCTCACTGGCGGCGCGCAGCTCGCTTCGTTCTGTTTGTACCGACCGCGCTCGGCTCCTTTCGGAACAATTTATTTTTTGACAGGTCGAAAGCAGGACCTATAACCTCGCACATTCGTTCGAAGTATATTTCATCACACGATGTGTGTGATAGAGTGTAATAAATGTGAATAGTGTGTCATAGAGTGGAGTTTATTTTCGTCGCGTTTTGGTGAGTTTTTTTTGCTGTGAAGAGAGCCTCAGGACGCCGGCCCACCACCGACGAGAAATCCCGACGAAACAATAATCGACAATAAATAAATAAATAAATAAATAAACCGCCGCGGCCGATTACACGAAGAAGATCGAGGAACATAATAACAGCGAGAAGCCGAAGGAGAAAACGCTGGAAGTCAAGGTACGTACGTGCTATAACCTCATAACCTCAATTTATGTACTTTGTCATTTGCCACGATCTTCCATCGCATTGTTTTCTCGCTCGCCTATGTGTCAAACAGCCAACGGCTCCGGTGCAAGAAATTCAAGCTTATTTGCTCTTCACAGAAATACCGCGTTATTTATTCGTGAAAAATCGCAGATAGCATATTTTCCGATGATCCGTAGCCATTTCCATTACCCCTTGAAATCCTCGATTTCCTGATCAGTGTGCGACCAAAATAAGGCAGAAAAGTTCAACACCCTTTGCCTACGAACGCAAAACTGTCACGTCTCAAACACGGTTGATTTGTGGACCTGTGGCTATTCCTTGATACCTTCACCCTGATGGCCGAGAGTACTATTGGTATGGCGTATAAAGATAAAAGACCCTCGGTATACCTGTATGGTAGTATACCGCTACACGCAAATGTACATGTTACTAGTATGGTACTGGTATACTGTGCAATAGTAAAATATACTGGTTCCATATCCGCACCATACTAATACTCGTACCCATAGCGTACACATATACATGCTAGGTACGGTACCTGGGCTAGCATGTAGAAACCAGAACTAATGTAATGTCGGATTTACCATCTAGATGGACCATCGGATTTATTAAGGACAGCAAGAACGCACTGCCGAGGATGAGAAACCGTGTCACTCGTCGCGGCCACGGTATAGAGTCCCAGTGTCCGCGAGGATATCACCGCTGTCTCCAATCTCTCCGAGAGCATCTCACCATGGATCGCACCACCAATCTGTGCAAGGCCTTTCGCTTACGTATGTACGTTTTAGAACAAAGGGCGAGGACCATTGCATCTCAATGGTTACGGCTACCATCATCTCATACTCAGAGTCGACGAGTCTAAACCTCCAGCCCAACAGCATTGAATGGTCAACGGTTGAATGCGTTAAGGTAGAACAAGCGTGTGCTTTTGATTTTTATAGATTTTGTTTAAATTTTACCCAGATATTGTTCGTATCATTATGCATGTTTCAGTGAAATGTTAGATCAGTCGACTATTTAGATTCGGAAATTATTGATTTAAAAATTGCAACATTTAACACTGTACGGTCTGCATTGAAAGGCCATAGCCGGGTAAGTAGGGAAAAATTGCCCCCGCATTTTTTCCAGTGAAATTTGGAGTATATTGGAGGTGTAAAAAAAGAGGAGTATATTGGAGGTATAAAAAAAAAAAAAAATTTCTGAAAATGTCATGCCCGTCAACGTAATGGTTTTAGAAAAAATATTTTTTTTTTAAATATCAAAAAAAATATTTTTTTTCCGGAAACGGTACAGTGGATCGATTTGATTTTTGTTTGGTACTTGTCCTGATCAAACGTGTTACGAAATAAAATTATAGAACATCTTGCGAAAGATTAAGGTTTGAAAAAAAATAATGTTCCTTGTTTTATTATTTTTTACTATAATCCACTTGCGGTACAATAGCGAAAATTTTTTCATATAATCTTTGGGCACCTTATTAAATTATATAATTTTTTCAAAATGATCGGTTTGGTACGCCACAGTGAAAAAAAAAGAAACACACTTCATTGATATATTTTAGTTATATAGATATATAACTAAAATATATCAATAAAGTCTGTTACTTTTTTTGTCACTGTGGCGTACCAAACCGATGATTTCGAAAAAAATATATAATCTAATAAGGTGCCCAAAGATTATATGAAAAAAAATCGTTATTGTACCCCAAGTGGATTATAGTAAAAAAAATAAAACAAGGAACATTATTTTTTTAAAACCTTAATCTTTCGCAAGATATTCTATAATTTTATTTCGTAACATGTTTGATCGTATCAAGTACCAAAAAAAATCGAATCGATCCACTGAAGCGTTTCCGGAATTTTTATTTTTTTTTATTTAAAAAAAAAAAATCATTTTTCCAAAACCATTGCGTTGACGGGGATGCAATTTTCAGAAAAGGCCATAGCCGGGTAAGTAGGGAAAAATTGCCCCCGCATTTTCTCCAGCGAAATTAGGAGTATATTCTGAGGTATAAAAAAAAAACAAATTTTCTGAAGATATCATCCCCGTCAACGCAATGGTTTCGGAATTTTTTTTTATAAAGAATAACAACAATTCCGGAAACGCTTCAGCGGATCGATTCGATTTTTTTTTGTTACTTGTTACGATCAAACGTGTTACGAAATAAAATTATAGAACATCTTGCGAAAGATTAAAGTTTAAAAAAAATAACGTTCCTCGTTTTATTTATTTTTACTATAATCCACTTGGGGTACAATAACGAAATTTTTTCATATAATCTTTGGGCACCTTATTAGATTATATAATTTTTTCAAAATGATCGGTTTGGAACCCCACAGTGAAAAAAAAACAAACAGACTTTATTGATATATTTTAGTTATATATCTATATAACTAAAATATATCAGTAAAGTGTGTTTCTTTTTTTTTTCACTGTGGCGTACCAAGCCGATCATTTAGTCACATATCACACTTTATTCATATATTTTAATTACATATCTATATAACTAAAATATATCAATGAAGTGTGTTTCTTTTTTTTTTCACTTTGGCGTACCAAACCGATCATTTTGAAAAAAATTATATAATCTAATAAGGTACCCAAAGATTGTATGAAAAAATTTTCGCTATTGTACCCCAAGTGGATTATAGTAAAAAATAATAAAACAAGGAACATTATTTTTTTCAAACCTTAATCTTTCGCAAGATGTTCTATAATTTTATTTCTTAACACGTTTGATCGGAACAAGTACCAAAAAAAAAATCAAATTGATCCACTGTACCGTTTCCGGAATTTTTTTTTGATATTTAAAAAAAATTCATTTTTCTAAAACCATTGCGTTGACGGGCATAAAATCTTCAGAATTTTTTTTTTTTATACTTCAGAATATACTCCAAATTTCGCTGGAAAAAATGCGGGGCCAATTTTTCCCTAGTTACCCGGCTATGGCCTTTAGACAGAGTAATTTTCCGTGAAAAATATTTGTCCTCTATAAAAAGACAAATAACATAACCAATATAAAATATTAATGTTTAGAACGCAAATCTTTTTCTTCACGCTAAAAGTGTTTAACTTGAGGAACACAATAATTAACTTTTTTCTCGAAATATTGCACAATACTGTTCTGCGGTGTTGCATAATGTCTTCTTATTATAGAGGATAAATATTTTTAACCGAGAGTTATTCTGTCGTTACTGAACGTCTTTGGCAAAACTGATTAGTAAAGACAATTCAAACTTTTTCACGCGTTCCCTCACTAGTTTACTATCTAATCATATTTTTTTTTTTTCATAATTCATAAACACAATAGAATGGTACGCCGAATTAAGTGACCTGACTTTCGGCCAATGCAGACCCCGCAGGGTTAAAAGTTGCTATTCAAAAATCCGTTATCTCCCAATCTAAATGGTCAACTGTTCTGAAATTTAACTCAAACTTGCATGATAATATGAACAATGTGTGGTTAAAATTTGAACAAAATCGATAGAAATGAAGAGCGCACGCTCGTTTTACCATAAGGGCTTACACCACTGTAAACGTCCAAAATTGAGTGATATTTCGCGATTTTTTTTTCAGAAGGACAAATGAGAGAATATTAATATTCAAGGATGTAATTAGTCATATCTTTAAGTGAACAAAATGAAATTTATATTAAAAATTATGCCGAAAGGTGACGCTGGAGCCATTCTGGCGAGGCATGTTGAATTTGAGACGTTCTGCGGCACGCAGTATAGCTGACGCAAATTTGATTTTAGAATAAAATCAAAATTTTTTTATTAATTTACACGAGTATAGCTAGAGAAATACGTAGAGAATTGCGACAATGTTATTTTTTGTGTAATTTGCAAGCATTAAACCAAAAACTTAATTTTCGATAGAAAAAAAGGACAATCATTTGGTAATAACTAATGTTATAACTAACTCATAGAAAATCCCGTACTTATTTCTCTTCGGAATGTTATTTTAAACATGTACCCAAAATTGGGAGTGAAAATGATGAAAATTGTTGGAGTTATGCTGCGTGCCGTTTTAAGAAAAACGGTCGATGTCTCGCACACGGGCCATCCACTGCCACCGCAGACCCATACTGGCCTGCGGACTTTGTTTTACAGGTACCAAACTTTTCTCCCCTTATTACAGATGGTTCAAAGCATCTTTTAAGTCAAGTAAAATAAAAAGAATTTTTTTTTATTCCACAGTGTGACCGCTTAGATCGGAGTACACGGTGACGATTGTTGGTCGCGTCTCTTTGAACGAGGCGCGACCAACAATCTTGAAAAATGTTTGGAGGATTATTGTAAGCAAAGGTTGCCGAAATATAAATAAGGACTTCACAAATTTTTATTTTTATTGCGTTCCAACGATGCAAACTTCAACCTCATACCCTCTCCGTGGAACGCAGTAGAACTGTCGTAAATTTAATCGTGGAACTAAGAGTAAAATATTTTCGTTTATTACGTTCGTTTTAGCAGTCAAATGAGGGGAAACTTCAAAATAATTAAAGAAAAGAGATGTGTTAAAAAAAGGTCGTGCTTTGAACCATACTGTTTATATACGACTCCAAAAATTACGAGAACAAAATTTATTCATTTTTTAGCGTTTTTTAAGCGCTGTGTCTATGTGAAAAATTGTCGCATCGAGATGAAAAAAGCCTTTTGAAGCTTCAAGATGATAGTTTCGAGATCTTTTGGCAAAAAAATTGTGATTTACGTCTATCGCGCAATCATAAGAAATACCGGCAGAAAAAAATTCCAAATTTGTTTCTATTTTTCAGGGGTCATCGGACTAAGGAATTTAGTTTCAGTTAACTCAATGTATAGGTTAGTTAGCTTGTTTATTCTGCTTTAATTTGCTTTTTGTCTCTCTACGTCAATTTTTCTGCTGAGATATCCAACTTCAAATGAAAAAAGATCCTTTTGTCTTTGATTATCGATATCTAAGCAACCAATTATCGCAACGGGAATTAGAGGGCAGCTTTGAAAAGTCGAATAAATTTTCTGCCAGCCCCTCCCGTTGATTTTTGTGATTTTTTTCTTCACCCTTAACCGTTATTTGGTGAAGGACAAAAAATTACTTTTTCTGTATTTTCAATAAATCTACCACTACGTTACAAATATTTATGCAAAGACTAATGTTGCCGCGTTTTTTTTTCAGCTCGATTTACTCCCAATACCCCTATTAGTCTGCAAATTGATTCATCGAACCGTTCTCTATCAAAAGTTAATTGAAGTTTGACAAAACAATTGAAGGAACAAATGTATTATTCCTAAATATCTTGTAATCATCATCAAAATAAAAATACTAATTTTCTTCGACTTTTTTCACAACTTGGCACTAGTTGCTTGTCAGATATAAAAAAAAAATTCGAGAGATTAACATTTTTTTTTTATTTGTAAAATATTTCAGGAAAAAATGCTGACTCATTTTTTACACGATTCGGCCTTTGCGCACTTTGATTTCACTCATCTTTAATTGCATCAATTAAAGTTGATACTCTCAAGCTGTATTTAATAGTCGATCTGAGAACATTTATGCAATTAATTCTCAATATTTTCTACGAAGGTTATTAGGGTTATGGAAAACAATCTTTTTTTCAAAACTAGGCATGATCAAAAATTGAAAAAAAATGAGAGTTTACAAAAACATTAGATTCATTTTTTTTTACCGAAACATAGAAAAAATTTACCAAAAAAAGATTAGTTTTTGAAAAAAATTATTCATTGGTTTTTCCTTCCAAACAAGAGATCATTTTTGAAAAAAAGTGTTTTTTGTATCCCTGATAACCTTCGCAGAAAATATCTACAGTTAATGGCATACAAGTTCTCAGATCGACTAGTGAATACTGCTTGGGGGGATCAACTTTTAATCAATGCAATTAAAGATGAGTGAAATTATGGTGCGCAAAAGCCGAAGCGTGGCAACAACGAGTCATCATTGTTTCCTGAAAAATGTTACAAATTTAAACAGAGTACAATTTTTTTTAATTTCTCAATTTTTTTTCTTAAATTTAACAAGCAACTACTGCAAAATTATAAAAATAGTCGAAGAAAATGGGTGTTTTCATTTTGATCATGATTACACGATGTTTAGGAACACTTATTCCTTTAATTCTTTTGTAAAACTTGGATCGATCGGTTCGGAAAAACGGGTCGATGGATCAATTTGAAAATTTACACGTCTATTGGGGGTACTTTAAGCTGAAAAATAAACGTGGCGACATTAGTCTTTCTACCAATATTTGTAATGGAGTAGTAAATTTGCTGAAAAACCATAAAATGTCATTTTTTGTCCTATTTTTCAAACTACTGTTAATGGTGAAAACATGATTTTTTTCTCAAATATCAACGAAAGGGTCTTGTACGAAATTGATTCAAGTTTTTAAAGCTGCCCAATAATTTTCTGTGCGATCATTGGTTGCTGTGATATCATTGATCAAACACGAAAGGAACATGTTTTATTATAAGTTGGATATGTCAGCAAAAAGTTGACATAGAGAGACCACAAAAAAACCAAATTGAAACTGAATAAACAAGCTAACGGTCCTATGCATTGATTTAACTGTGAAAAATCCCTTGAAAAAATAAAATTGGAAAAATAATTTTCTCGCTATCTCTTATAATTGCGCGATAACCGTACCTCACAAAATTATTTTGCCAAAAGATCTCAAACTAGAAACTTAAAGCTTAATAATGTTTTTCTTTTTCATCTTGATATGATTATTTTTAACGTTGATACAGCTTTTCAAAAACACTTTAAAAAATGAAGAAATTTTCTGTTTCTTTAATTTTCTGGGGTTGGGTATAAAAAGTGATATATTTTTTACAATTTTCAGTCAATCGAAAAAAAGCGCTCGTCCTTGACTGTTAAAGCAATCTAAGAAACTACAGTTAAAATTTCAAGTCGATTGGTCGAACATTGTTTGAGTTTTGCTCCGTCCCGATATCGAAAACATGGTTTTGAAAAAAACATGTTTGAAGTCAACGGTTTCAAAGACGCTACAGCTGAACAAGTTTTTTTCCCCGTAATCTAATGCCACCTATTGGTCGAAAATAAAACTATTTTTAATCGATGACTTTGTCCCCACAATAGGCTTACAAGAAATGAGAACTGCGCCTACCGGCATGAGACAAGGTCAAAGACGGTTTTCAGCGGCGGAGACTTCCTTAAAAAATAGCTCGAAAACCACTTTATAGTGGTTTTATTCAGCTACAAAGGAATATGCATCATATTTTTTAAGGTCCCAAGGATTTCTTAAAAGTGTTTCAAACAAAACGATTTTTGTAAAATTTTACACCGATGACCTCTAAACAATTCGCGATAGTAAAATTTTACCGCTCTTCTGTAGAGCGAGACTTTTCCGATCGTCATTGCTAGAAAATTCGATCTTTGGAGAAACCTGCCTGATAATTTAGTAATAATAAAATTTTACCACTTTTTCGCAGAGTGAGACCCGGTCGACCTCGTTCGCTCGCGAATTTGGTCGGCCGCAGACAACCTGCCGAAGATAAGCCATGGCAGAGAAAAAAATGCCGATCGCAATTGTTTAAACAAAGTGCATTGTACATTTTTTTAAGTTTCCAAAGATTTTTTGACAGTGTTTCCAACAAAACGATTTTTCGAAAATTTTACACCGATGGCCTCTAACCAATTTGCGATAGTCAAATTTTACCGCTCTTCTGTAGAGTGAGACTTCTCCGATCGTCATTGCTAGAAAATTCGATCCTTGGAGAAACCTGCCGAAGATGAATTCCGGCAGAGAGAAAAAATGCTAAACGTATTTTTTTTTAGCATAATTAGTAATAATTTAGTAATAATAAAATGTTACCACTCTTCCGCAGAGTGAGACCCGGTCGATCTCGTTCGCTCGCGAATTTGGTCGACCGCGGACAACCTGCCGAAGTAAGCCATGGCAGAGAAAAAGAATGCCGATCGCAATTGTTTAAACAAAGAGCATTGTAAATTTTTTTTCAGTTGCCAAGGATTTCTTAGAGTGCTTCCAACAAAACGATTTTTCGAATATTTTACACCGATGACCACTAAACAATTCGCGATAGTAAAATTTTACCGCTCTTCTGTAGAGCGAGACTTCTCTGATCGTCATTGCTAGAAAATTCGATCCTTGGAGAAGCCTGCCGAAGATGAATTCCGGCGGAGAGAAAAAAATGCTAAACGTATTTTTTTTTAGCATAATTAGTAATAATTTAGTAATAATAAAATTTTACCACTTTTTCGCAAAGTGAGACCCGGTCGATCTCGTTCACTCGCGAATTAGGTCGGCCGCGGACAACCTGCCGAAGTAAGCCATGGCAGAGAAAAAAATGCCGATCGCAATTGTTTAAACAAAGAGCATTGTAAATTTTTTTAAGTTTCCAAGGATTTTTTTAAAGTGCTTCCAACAAAAGGATTTTTCGAAAATTTTACACCGATGAACTCTAAACAATTTGCGATAGTAAAATTTTACCTCTCTTCTGTAGAGCGAGACTTCTCCGATCGTCATTGCTAGAAAATTCGATCCTTGGAGAAACCTGCCGAAGATGAATTCCGGCAGAGAGAAAAAATGCTAAACGTATTTTTTTTTGCAGTAACAATAAAATTTTACCACTCTTTCGCAGAGTGATACCCGGTCGATTTCGTTCGCTCGCGAATTTGGTCGGCCGCAGACAACCTGCCGAAGATAAGCTATGGCAGAAAAAAAATGCCGATTGCAATTGTTTAAACAAAGAACATTGTAAAATTTTACAACTCTTTTGTAGAATGAGTCTCGAGCGATCTCGGTCGTGACTCGAGATTTTAGCAGAGATCGAATTCGTCGATGATGAGCGACATCGAGATGCCAAATAGTCTTCGAGCTTATTTGTTTAAATTTATTAAAAACGAGTGGAGAAATGCTAGCACCCTTCTACCATACGAGTCTCTAGCAAACCTTGTTTGCTAGAAAGTTCAACCATAAAGAAATTTCCACCGATGACCGCCGTCAACAAAAACATCGATTCGAGGGCATTTGTTTAAACAATGCGCAATTGCAAAATTTCACCGCTCTTTCGCAGAGCGAGGCTAGCGATCTTGATTGTTCGAGAAGCCGACCAGCAAAAATGCTGCCAAATATGAACCCTGGCAGAGATAAAATGCTGAACGCATTTGTTTAAATAATGAGCATTGCAAAATTTTACCACTCTTTTTTAGAGTGTGTTTTGAGCAATTTCGGTCGCTCGAAATTTTGGCAGGGATCGAAATCGTTAACGACGAATTAAAAAAGTATGGCGAAATGCCTGAGTCTTTTGGTTGTCGCCGGCATCGAAAAAAATCGATTTAATGGCTGCATATACAATGTAAAATGCAACAAAGTTTCACCGCTCTCCTGCCGAGCGAGCGCATGCTTCCAATACAAGCGTAGCGTGGTCGCTACGCATAGTTGTGTGAATTGTGTGACACGCACATAGATGTAAGGTGCTTGTGTACGACCGAACGGCGTGCGAGAACGGATTCTTTCTTTCTGCAACGCGGGCGGCGTAGCAAACACACACACACACACACACACACACACACACACACACACACACACACACACACACACACGCGCGCGCGCGCGCGCGCGCTCAGCGATCGTCGTCTATTTGGCTTCGACTCTTCGTCCCAGTGCGAAGCATCGAGACCGAATTCGCGATCGCTGCGCTGTCCGTCGGTAGCGACTCGTAGCTAAAAACTACGAGATCTGCGCTACCGACGTAACGAGAGGCCGCGTCGAAATTTTCTGGCGTGTGGCACATGGCCTTAAAGGGATAAGCCATCACACGGGAGGTGAGTACATCTTTCATCGCCTCTGGAGAACACGAATCTATGAACTCTATGCCCGATGTATCCTCTTTTTCTGATAATCATTCACCTTTATGTTTGGGCAGTCATGGCAAGGTCGTATCTGCCTTTCAGCCTGTTTCTTTCTTCCGATGACCGATCCAATGAGAAAATAGAATTCCAAATGTTTACAGCTTCGCTTAAGACGCAGAGATCTTTTTGGACAAGATCAAGAGCAATTTCTACTTTTTTAAGTTTTTAAAAGTAGTTTGCCACATTTTCTTTCAGCTCTATGTCCTGAGCTTCTTTTACGACAGACAAGTCCAATATGGATCTATGTTCGCTGCATATATTAGCAAGACAGTGCCAGTTAATGACGTATGACTCTAGACACTCAGCCAAGGTGTTCTACCTAACATCCTTGGGGAGCACCAGTTTTTTTCCACCAGCTTCCTTGTACTTTGCTCCAGCGAAAAGGTGATATTTAAAATATTTGATGATAATTTTGACTCTTGTTTTTAAATATTGCTGCTGAATGTATTTGGTGAATAAGTTCAGAATATGGGCTGAGCAACCATATGCAATTATGTCACCAATCAGATGGCCTCCAACTCGGCCAATTGGCTTCTCAACTTTTCCATATTTGCGGCGTTCTCTGTTACGAAGCTACCTACATGGCAACCAAAATTTTGACATTTTTTGTCTACCGCCAGACTCAGAAGGTAATCACTGGTATGACTTTTGTGTGCAGTTTCTATTGTATTAATAAGATAGACTTTACCGCCATCATCAATGGTAGTTGCACTGACACAAAAGGTAGGCTCGTTATGAATGTTACTCCATCCATCTAGTGCCATACACACAACTTTTCCTTTAAAATAATTTTTCATTTCCTTTTCCATATTACCATGCACATCATCTATAAATTTCCCTCCAATTTGTTTTCAGCTTGGTGGTGCATAGTCTGATCTTACCATTTTTATTAAGCTAATGGATGCTGGATGCTCAACGGGCCGAAATTCAGAGTTACTGGAATAGAAGTATTTCGCTATCTGTATATGTATTTTCTGATTTTCTGTTGCTGACGTCTTCACCGGAAACTGTGACATAATAATTGATACCGATGAGACTTCTTTCTTCGATTTCTTTGCAATGGGCTCGACGTCGTCAGACTCGTCAACAACTTCAACCAAATTTTTGACATCCGTATAATAAAATCAGCCACATAATTGCGACGTACTTGACTGTTAGGGTGAAAATGCTTAGCGAATAAACTAAATAAATATTTTTTTTACCAAATTGTTTATGGTATGAAAATATAAAATTTTGGGATATAAAATATAATATTTTATAACCCAAAAAAGCTCACACCCCGTTGCGGTATTCCTTTCCATTAAAAGGTTGTCTGGAAGAGATTTCTTTGAGCGAGAAGACCACCCATCGTTGCACTTAATTGTCACCTACATGATTGTTCTTTTGTTTACTATAAAAGGTTTTCAATAAGAAGCCTATTTATCCCAATGCCCGCTCTTCCCTAATTTTAACACGCCGTTTCACCCTTGCAAGCATTGATTTCGAAGCAATTTTTTTTTTCTTACTTACTTTGATGAGTACATAAACTAAGTTTCGAGTCAATCAACCCACAAAATACTTGTCTATTCGGCTCAAACCTCGACATTTTCGTACGAAAAAAATTATTTGATGCTGACACAAAATCGCTAATATTTCAAGGTTATGGTCTTGTCATATGTCCAACTTTACGACATGACGTTTTACACCTGACAATTTCAACCATCACATCCTGGTGGGGCCATCTCTTGTTAAACGGCGCAGACTTATTCGTACTCCCAATATAATGAGTACCGCACCTACTGACCACAACTCTGATCGAGAAGACATGTGAAAATAATTGTTTAAATACTTATATTTGCGCCATGTTTACCGTTGGATTTCGCAGCGCGTACGCAGCAATCATATTTGTTGCTGAAAGGTACAGAAAGTACCGCACCTACCGATTACGACTGTGGTCGAGAAGAAATTCAAATATAATCATTTAACCCTTACGTTGCCACCCAAACAAACTCACAGCATCTGTTACCCGGGTACCCCGCCTACGAAATTCTTGGAAAAAGTCGAATGTAACTAAAAATAATTATATGCTTCCGATCAATATATAATGATTAATACTCTAGGTAGGTATTCCTACCCGAATATAACAATTAAATTATGTACAGTGACCTTGGGAGTCCTAAAGCAGGTATTAAACGTGCGTAGCTGCACCGTAAATTTCTCGTTTCTGGGATGGCCAGATATGTTGAACATGAAAGGGAAGCAGAAGGGTCGATATTTTGGTTCTTTCATACCTGAAGAATATACGAGAACACTTTTGAAACACATGGACACAAGCATGCCTATATATTTGGAGCAGTAAAGCTGTATAGCTCAGTTTGTATCGCTCGCTCGAATTAGCAAGACGTGCAGTCACTGCTGGGAGAGTTTGGATAGTTTGGTATATGTGTGCGTGTTATATCCGCTGTTTTTATTTTCTGGCTTACTCTAATATTATTTAGTAAAGTGTGCATAGAACTTGTGCATTATATTTGTGGAAAACAGAAGCACCAACCAAAAACATGGAGGAATTGTCGAGAGCTGAATTTTTGAGGTAACGTAAATATAATAAATACAACATTTGTATTATATATTTGATTTTATTTTAAGTGTAACATTATTGTAAAACATGATTTTTTTTTAGTTTGCGTTACGCTGAGAACGATGAGTACTTGAAGAGATTACTCGGCGAAGATGATGACAAAAGTGATGACCCTTCGGAAAGTGAAGACGAGGATTGGTTTCTTCCTCTGATTCCATCCGATTCCATCCGATTCCATCCAATCCTAAAGCATCGGATGAAGATTGCGTTGACGACGGAACCGAAATTGATGGCGGAACTCAAGACGAAGAAGAAGACGATGACGACAAAAGAGACGCTGAGGAGGAGAGTAACAACGAAGTAGCTTCAGATGTTTCAGCCAGCAATGGTACAACTTGAGTTTTGAATAAAACTCTGGCTCAAACCCATCAAACTCCGGCTAGAGATATTGTTAGACAGAGAGCTGGGCCGCATAAAAGTACGGAAATGTTATCGCTCTCTGGCACATTAAAAAAATGTATCACGTTGGCAATGGTTGATATTATCTTTCGGTGCAAAAATAAAAAAAAGCGGAAGCCGAGTATCAAGATAACAGTAGCAAGCATCCACCGAACGAGCCGCGTGTATGGAAGAAAGTTACGGTAACTGGGGTGTACTCTTTTTTGGAATCTTGATAGGTGCTGGTACAAATAACTCAAACACAGACCACATAGATGAAATGTGGAAGAAAAACTCATATCCGCTATATCGTGCAACGATGGGACAGAGGCGATTTCAGTCGCTTTTACGTTTTGACGATTACCTACATGCCACGAATGAGCAGCCAATAATAAGGCTGCACCTATTTCTGATATTTGGAACATGTTGAATGCAAACCTAGCGGCGGTGTATAGGCGAATGGAGCACTTGACTATCGACGAACAGCTCTTTGCTTTTCGAGGAAGAACGAAGTTTACTCAGTACATGCCGTCGGAGCCTGCTAAATACGGTCTAAAAGTACTTTGAAAGTGCGGCGCAACTAATGCTTATGCACACAAAAGGATTTTCTATATAGGTAAACAAGGTAATACTCGAGAAGACAATCAAGGAGAACGAGTTGTGGAAGAACTGGTCGCCGCTCACAAAAGAATCTGGCCGGAATATAAGCATGAACAGATTTTTCACGACCTTACCGTTGGCAGAGAGTTTTTTGTTATGGAAGCTCACTATCGTCGGTACTTCGAAAAAAAACATACATTCCTCAAGAAATGAAACCGTCGAACTCTAGACCGTTATTGTTAACGCGTTTTGGATTTTACGAGAAGATTACCATCTGTTCGTATGTTCCGAAGAAAAACAAAGCGGCGATTCTTCTCAGTACGATGCACAATGATGCTACGATCTCTGATGCATCTTACCAGAAACCAGAAATGATTTTGTTTTACAACAAAACCAAAGCTGGCGTGAGATATTCCACCCAACGGCGAACGTACAGATGGCCGCTAGCTTTTTTCACAATATTTTGGATATCGCCGGTGTTGCTGCGTACGGTACTTTACTATGAAAATAATGATATGCTTGTAAAAAAAAACTAACAGACACAGACTTTTTCTATGCCAGCTCTCAGAAGAACTAGTCATACCAATGATAGAAGAGCGATTTTCTAACCAGCAAGTCATGCGAAATCATACAACGAAAATCGATATCGAAAGTTACTATGAAAGGACAGTAACATAAGTGGTAACTGATAACAACGATCAACGAGACGCTAGTGGTAGAAAAATTGTAGTTGGATCATGCTACATTTGCAACGAGCAGCCTATTTAAAAGAGAAGAAAGACAAGGAAGTCTTGCGTTGACTGTAATAAGCCCGTTTGTGATCAGCACACAGAAAAAGTCACAAAATGTTCGAATTGTAATAATTGATTTCTAATATATCTGTGTAAAAGATTGAAATTTAATGATTTTTTTATAATTTTTCATACAGGATTTGTATGGGTGTGCAAATACTGTGCAAAAAACGAAAACTCCATGATTTTTGTTCAACAATGACATTGCAAAATGTGATAGTTATTATTATTATTTACAGTACATTCAATAAATAAACAATTTGAAATAAAGATATATTGTTATTATTTATACATTAATCCATCTTTACTTATTATATTTTTACATCAAACTTTTTTCGAATGATATACTATACGAAAATCGTGCTTTTTCTATCGGGGTACCCGGATACCTGGGTGGCTCATACGTGTTTTTTTTTTAAATGAACATTATTTGAGTTAATTTTTTTATAACATGCAGGATGCAAATTTCGATAGAGAATCGGTCAAATCATGGGGATTCGAGAAGGATTTGGCCAACCTTTTTTGGAAAAAAAATTATTGAACAAAACGTACGCCGATGGGTACCCTGGTACCCGGGTGGCAACACAAGGGTTAAACAATTATTATTGCAGTACTTTTATAGTTAGTTTTTGCAGCGCGTAAACAACAATCATATTTGCTGAGAGGTATAATAAGTACCACACCTACCGACCACAACTGTAGTCGAGAAGACGTCCAATAATAATTGTTTAAATAAGTATTTTTGTGTCATTTTTACCGTTTGATTTTACAGCGCGTGCGCAGCAATCATATTTGTTGCTAAGAGGTAGAGAAAGTACCGCTCCTACAGATAATGACCGTGGTCGAAAAGAAATTCAAATATAATTATTTAAACAATTATGTTTGCATTCCGTTTACTGTTAATTTTTGGAGCACGTAAACAGCAATCATATTTTCCGAAAGGTATAATAAATACCGCATCTACCGACCATAACTGTAGTCGAAAAGACATGTGAAAATAATGGTTGCGTCATTTTTACAGTTGGATTTCACAGCGCGTACGCAGTAATCATATTTGTTGCTGAGAGGTATAATCAGCACCGCACCTACCGACCACAACTGTGGTCGAGAAGGGAACCAAAAATAATTGTTTAAATAATTAAATAATTGTTTAAAATATTTGTTTAAATAATTATTTTTACGTCATTTTTACCGTTGTATTTTACACCGCGTACGCAACAATCATATTTGTTGCTGAGAGGTATAGAAAGTACCGCGCCGAAATCGCGGATAGAAGTTTGCCAGACTCTTTATGATTCGTAAGGCGCAAGCGGTGAAGCAACAGAGCGGGTAGCCGAGTGGCCAGCGAACGACTCTCGTCCGGGCGGCTCGGGTTAAAAAATCAGCAATTTTTTTTTCTTTCCAATTCCTTGTAATTTTTTCATTATTATCGAATACTTAAGCCACAATTTGACGATTGATTTTGGTCTTTCTTTGAATAGAGTGACGTGCAGGAAGTATTTTAATGAAGTACCAGGGAATATAAAAAGTAAATACAATAATCTGCTTTATTATTTAAAAATTCAGATACCTGATGAATATTCCGCGTAAGTAGTTCGGGTAAACGTTGTGTTCACATACCGTGGAAGTGTGTCGGCAGGGTCATAACAATTATGTACTTGTCACATACCACATCTGCAATAATTGTATACCTGTCACATATCACGACCGTTGGTGTTCTAAAATTCATTGTCACCTCACCTGCCGTTCCACGAATGCAGTACTCTGGTTTGTATGTGAGTGTTAAGGGTTCAGACTGCCAAAAAGAACGTTCCTCATTAGTTGAGCGCGTCCTTTCGAAGTGTGCAGACGTTTTGAACTGTAGGAGAGTGTAAGCAGTTCGCAAATGACCAGTGAATCCAATAGCGATGATATGTAAGATTTGGTGCAAGACCACAGAAATAGTTTGTTCTGGCCTCCAGCACAGTCTTACATACATGTCTGGAAACTCTAGTGTAAGGGGTAGGTAGCTTATTGAAGAGAGTTGGTAGATCACTAGTCGCCACTAGGATCGTTGCGATCAGAATACCCGCTGTGACGCGGCCGGGGGGGGGGGGGTAAGACAGAGACAGCACTAGTCAGACATGCTTCTATCTATGTCCCACCGTCATGTTCGTTACACGGATATTTATTATGAGTTCAAAACACTGTTTAAAGGGCCAGAAAAAGGCGTTAGTCCTGTTAGTTTCGATTAATACAATTAAAAAAATATATGATCCTAATCAACCGATGTGCTGGTCGATGTGCTGGTCTAGTGCTGGTCTAGTAGCGTGTTTGCTTCTGAAATCAGCAGATCGGGAGGTCGCGGGTTCGAATCGCCGTCTCGTGGTTTCGGAGAATTTTTTTTTAACACGGGTGTCACGTATTCCAGTTCTACACGGATGTCGCGCATACGGACCGGTACGTGTGTGTGTCGTATGTGTAGGGCTGCAGCCTGCAAGCTATTTATCGACGAAACACGACTAGCTCCGAAACTGGGATGCGAACTCGTGCCGGCTGTATTGGTATAGGTTTTCTGCAGTTTCCCTATACCCATGGCAGTAAATGTCATGGCGAATGCGATGCAGAGGGGGAAGTCGTCTGCGGCCGCAAGGTGGGGATCGTTTAGGGATGTGGAGTGGAGAAAATGATGGGAAATGTAACAAGGGGAAATACCCTGTACATGGAAACTACAATAAGTGAAGCGTTCGCCGTAGCAGAAACAATGAAAAAAAATACCATGATCCTAATCGTAATCAAACAAACAAACTTTCTAAAGCCAAGCGAGCGTGCTAAGCATATACATACGATTTTAAAGCTGTTACATTGCATGTGAACTTTAACGGCGTGGTTCCGTACTCACCTCATACTCGCATTGTTGTAGGTTCAAAGCCACTTGTCTCTATTTTTTTCTTCTATCCTTCATTCCCGTGTTTTCATGCAATTTAATAAAAATACGAATGCAAACAATTCTCTGATGTTTTTCATTTTTGTACGATCATTTTTTTATACGGAGGTAAGCAGAATGAATCCTTTCAAATATTTTTTATATTGCCCCTTTATGTTTTTTTTATTGTTGCAAGTGTTTCGGTTGTCAACGGTACTGCGTCCAAAACGCAGAAAAAACAACAGTGATCAGCGACTCAGCGATACACGTTGTCAACCGCACACTCCGTTGCTCGCCGTATTGAGGTCATCTATGACCGGGTTTCGGAACCGCATCGACAACTAGTGGACGCGCTGGGACCGAAATTTGCCACGCTAACAGCATTAGAGTTGCCAGACCTGTATGGAAGACCGTGTTCTTCAGCCACCTAGGAAGAAAAACAATAATTAGCTGACGGAATATGTTATCTCCGGACGCTATTGATTGAACACAAATTCATAGTTGAATGGGAAAGCCCCAAGATCAGTGAACGGCCTGCATTAATCGGCAAAGAATTGTTCAAGCGCTTTGTGGATGTGTACGGAAGTATGGTGTTTACTGAACGGGAAGTGTTATTCTCCAATGTAGAAGAAGAAAGCGCTGGACTTGGAACAGGCAGTGAAAAAACCATCGCAAAGAATAAAAGAAAGATGGAACAAGACATTACTTCTTCGGAATCCAATGAAGAAGATGAGGTAGACTCGCAAAACAAAATTCCGTTTGCTGTAAAAATCAAGGCCGTAGAACTTGCTGACTTGCATCCAAAATGGTCCTTAGCAACTTTGCAAGAACACTAAACAAGGCTATTGAAAAGCAAAACACAGTTGCCAAAGTGGAGAGCTGAAATTGAACAAGGTAGTACACAAATTGACAAATTAAAAGCAATAAATTCTTATGTTTATGATCGGTTTATCGAGTCGAGAGACAAGAAAGCAGGTCTAGAAACAACTCAAATGCTCCAACAGTGGGCAATGGCTGCTGCCTTCCAATTTTTGGATGCAAACTTTAAATTAAGAGCTTCAGATACTTTGATAACTCGCATTAAATCAAAGCATCGTATATCGCAACGACATGTCACAAAGTACGTCTGTCAAAGGGACAAAAGAACATTAGACGAACTGATGGATGCCGCTTCGAAATATCAACAACAGACAAGTAAGATGGTCAAGCAATTCGATCCTGATTACGTTATAAATACGGATCAAATGGGATGTGAGCATAGGATAAGCAGCAGGCGCACTTCGTCACGTAAAGGTGAAAAGGTGACCGAAATTGCCGTGGGACAAATGAACAACCTGATGCATTCCTATACCACACACTATGCCATCACGTTATCTAGCAAATTGCTGCCCAAAGTATTTGTTTGTCTCCAAGAAGTCACCGGTAAATTCGGCCCCCGAGTCCAAAAAGAAGTCGACGGATATATGTTGCAGTACCGAAATGTTCATATCACGTCGACGAAATCTGGAAAACTATTTTAAAAAACACCCGCGAAGAGTATTTAGATCAAGTAATATAGCCGAATGTAGAAACCAATCCATTACTGTACATCCTTGACTCGTGGGGTGGTCAAACCTCCACAGATTAACACCAGCTGAAATTCAACGATGAAGATGGCCACCTGCACTTTATCAGTTATACCACTGCGGTCCACACCATTTTGTCAGCCTTGTGGAGTGTATTTTTATCGACAAGTGAAAAATTACATCCGCCACTTCCAGAACGCTCCATATCTACTGCAACATGATAAAGAAATCACGTTGAGGGAGAATATAATCAAAATTCATTCGTTCGTACATGACCAACTACAGGCTCCAGCATATAAAAACATGATAAGGTATATGAATGAGGCATTATTTTTATTATAAATTTTCGGATAGCTTGCATACAATATACTACAAGTTCAATTTTATTACAGACATGCATGGCATGCGGCGAAACTGAACCCAACGGAAAAACAATTTTTCAACAACGTGAACGCAGTGCCTTTTTCAGCAGAATCGAGAGAGAAAAAATGTGACTGCGACGAGAGTGCATTACCATTGATTCAACGTTCGTGTTATCGACACTTTGAATGTTTCGATTATTTTTATAACGAATTACATCAAAAGGAGTGTACGCGTGAATCATGAAAACGACAAACATTGCTTGGACATTTTTTCAAACAATAGAGCTGATTATTGTATTTACTTTCTATATTCTCTGGCACTTCATTGAAACACTTCCTGCACATCACTCCATTCAAAGAAAAACCAAAATCAATAGTCAAATTGTGGCTCACGTATTCGATAAAAATGAAAAAATTACAAGAAATTTGAAGAAGAAAAAAATTGACGAGATTTTAACCCGAGCCGCCCGGACGAGAGTCTCGTTCGCTGGCCGCTCAGCTACTCGTTCTGTTGCTTCACCGCTTGCGCCTTATGAATCATAAAGAGTCTGGTAAACTTCAACCCGCGATTTCTGGGAAACGGGGCCATATTGGCACCTAATGCTCATGGGGTTTGATTAGTACCTGCCCATACTATAACCACGTGAAGTCGGTATCCGTAACTCGATGCACCTCCCGGACCGGCCGGCGTGAGAGATCTGTAAAGTACCGTAACCACCGATCACAACCATGGTCGAGAAGAAATGGAAGAATAATTGTTCAAACAATTATTTCTGCGTAATTTTTACCGTTAGTTTTTGCAGTTTGTAAGCAGCCGTCATAGTTGATATAAAGTATAGAAAATACCGCTTCTACCGATCACTGCGTCATCACCAGCCATATTGGCTGAGAGAAATGAGACCGCTCGCATCTACCGAACACAAATGTGGCCAGAGGCGGTTTATACACTAGGCTCGCTAGGCCCGAGCCTAGGGCGCCGCGGCAAAGGGGGCGCCGCGCGTCGACGGAATCCGCAAGTACACGCGCCCCTTCTTATCTCGCCCCCTTATGATCACCGAGCGGCAGGGCCGGCGGAGGGGGGGGGGGGGAGGGGGCGCTAACTTTCTCAGGCCTAGGGCGCTAATTTTCGTAAACCGGCCCTGAATGTGGCCGAGAAAAATGTAAACTGATTGGGTGGGGGTCAAAATGTCGAATGACCACATATAGAAAGACAAAGATTTCGACACGACATATTTATGAACTCTCAAAATAACGAAGGTTAAATTATTCGAAATGTTATCCTTTGACCGATGACGAAATCGAATAAGTATTATACCAAAGGATTATTTATTCGAGAGCTTATTTATTCGAGAACATATATTCAGATACTTTGCAGTTGGAGTCATACGAGTACAGATTCGAACAATCTACAAGATTCATATCTCCGAAATAGAAAAAAGTTAATATCTAGTATTCGTAAAACCGTCTATATCAGAAAGCCATATATCGAGACTCCAAACTTCGAATATGTAGTTCTTAGAACCGCAAATGATCGATGGTCCGAAATGGCGAATAGCTAAATGGCGAATACCCGACTGACCACTAACGCCATCTGCCATCTTCATTCTAAAGAGCAAGTAGTATTGCTCGATCCCAAGTTTTCGCTATCCGGATCGTTCCCCGGCGTGGCCCATCGCTATTTGAACTGATCGACTTTTTGGTATATCGCTTTAATGAATTCGAAATTGCAGAATGTCGTAATATTTACAATTCGACCATTTGCCGTCTCGAATTGTTTGGTGTATATATCCAGGCAAATCGATATTATATCTCTTATTATTTTGTTAAATCTGATATTTATTTTCACTATAAATCAACTTCAAGATTTTTGTATTCACAATTTCGATTAACTATTTTACAGACATTCATAAGATTGATCTATCTACACTAGGCCAAAGAATTAAAGGACATTGAAAAAGTCCGCCAATTTAAGAGTCATTTTCAAATAGCTGTAACTCCTCGAAAAATGGTCGTACAGTAAAATAAAAAAAAAGCAAATTGAAAGCGTAAATCTCGAGTCTTGAGATCTTGTGCTCAACAATTTTTCCCATAAACCAATTTTTAGTAGCCATCAAAAAAGTAAAGCAAAAAAAAAATTGCAAAATTTTTGCTCATCTTTCACATCTGCACGGCCTTTAATAAAAAAATGTAATGATCGGATTGAAAGTATCGTCTAGCTGGATTCTTCCCCTTCAATTTCAGCGGTGGGAGAGCTCTGTATGATTTTTTCTCGCTGAGTTATCGATATTCAAAGCAAAAATGACATTTATGACTTTGATGACTGATTACTCGGAGACTAATGGTCGGACAGAAAAAAAAACAGAGGGTTTTGGAAACTTTGAAGTATTCTCTATAAGATACTTTTATCATTTGTTTATCAAGATTTTCTTCTTATGCGGGAAAATGGATTTTTAAAAACGTGAAAAATGGCATATTTACGAATATTCTTTTAACTAAGGATTATTTTTCCAATATCAAATAGATAAAAAATGTCAGTTTTTTTATGACCTCCAAGTATCCTAAAAAAACCCTCAAAAGTTTAAACCCCTGCGATTTTTTTTTCATTGTGTTCCGAATGATCGAAATTGTGGTTTTTGCCAAAAATCGATTAAAGGCTAAATCTACCACCTTTTATTCGTCTTTTGAGAATCACAATTTCTTTGGCACTGATCCGAATTTCCGGTCCTAAAAAATGTTGATTGTTGATCGCCGAGGAAACTCCTGTCGACGATTTTGAATCCGATGATAGATAGTATGGGCTTGTATGGCGGGCTCTCGACGAGCATGTCGAACTATGGCCCTGTCATCTCGATTGGTAGTTATTCGTCATCTACCTTGTCCCGAACGTTGCGTATAGTTACTAGTCTCACGAAATCGGACATAGACACGACTGATTACCGATTGACTAACGCCCATCATATTGGCAACTTGCTGTTGCGTATAATGACCCTCACGCAAAAGCGTGACCACACGCGCATTTTCGACTGTAGATAAATGTCGCCTCATTAAGATTTTTTTTTTCAATCACCAAACGTCTCGAGTTTTGTATGACTTTGAAAAAAAAACTTTTTTTCTTTAAACAAAGCTCATACTATAAGGTGAACGCTGAACAAAATTAAGCAAGAGTTAAAAACTTGCAGCCGAAAAAACAGTGATTGATAGAAGGGCATACGGTTTTGCAACTAAACATTAAATCAATATTAAAAAAAGGTAGATACAGCGGTCAGATAAACGTGACACGATTGTTTTTGAGAGATGTGAAACTTTGCATCCCTCAGTTATGAGTCTTGATTAACCCCTTGACTGTGAGTGACACGCATAGTGGCAAAAAAATCGTGCCATTTTTATATCATGACACGTATAGGGGCATTTGAAAAACAACCTATTTCTACTGCATCGATTCGATGCAGTAGAATCATGCCCCTATACGTGTCATGACACGATATGATGCCCCTATACGAATCATGACACAAAAATGGCACGACTTTTCTTTGCCCCTATGCGTGTCATTCACAGTCAAGGGGTTAATGATCGTGGGATGTGTACGTAGGGTGTCGTATCCTTAATGTAAATTGTACACACGCACACATTCAAAGAACTGTGCATTCCAACAACTCCAATCGCTCGTCGTATCATGAAAAACGTTTAGCGCTACAAAAAAAAATCTAACAATTTTTTTCGATTTTTTTAAATAATTTTTTTTGTCAAAAAAAATGTTTAATGAATTTTTTTTGTTTTTTTTTCATTTAACAAAAATTTGTTCCCGTTGTTCAACAATCAACATTTTTTAAGACCGGAAATTCGGATCAATGCCCAAAAAAATTGTGATTCTCAAAAGACGAATAAAAGGTAGTAGATTTAGCCTTTAATCGATATTCGGCAAAAACCACAATTTCGATCATTCGGAACGTAATGAAAAAAAAATTGCAGCGGTTTAAACTTTTGAGGGCTTTTTTAGGATACTTTCAGGTCATAAAAAAACCGAAATTTCTTTTGATCTATTCGATATTGGCATAATAATCCTTAGTTAAAAGAATATTCGTAAATATGCCATTTTTCACGTGTTTTAAAATCCATTTTCCCGCATAAAAAAATCTTGATAAAAAAATGATAAAAGCATCTTATAGAGAATACTTCAAAGTTTCCAAAAACATCTCGTTTTTTTCTGCGCCACCATTAGTCTCCGAGTAATCAGTCATCAAAGTAAAAAGTGTCATTTTTGCTTTGAACATCGATAACTCAACGAGAAAAAATCGTACAGAGCTCTTCCACCGCTCAAATTAAAGGGAAAGAATCCAGCTAGACGATACTTTCAATTCGAGCATTCAAGAAAATTTATTAAAGTCCGTGCAGACTGTGAAAGATAAGCAAAAATTTTGAAATTTTTTTACCTTTGGTTTTTTGATGGCTCCTAAAAATTGGCTGATGGGAAAAAATGTTGAGCTCAAGATCTCAAAACTCGAGATTCACGCCTTCAATTTGCTTTTTTTAATTTTGCTGTGCGACCACTTTTCGAGGAGTTACAGCTATTTGAAAATGACCCTAAAATTGCCGGACTTTTTCAATATCCTTTAATTCTTTGGCCTAGTGTATATTGGAACGTTCGTCATTTCTGAAATCGAAATTTCAGTCCTTCTGAATATTGGTCGCTCGAATTTCCGATCCCCACTCTATTATTAAAACAATTTATTATCACAACATTTTTATAAAAATGACTTACATTTATTTGACCGCTGTTTTTGAGTATACTATATTTAGTATATGAAGTACAGAAAGTACCGCACCTGCCGAAATGGTCGTCGAGAATAGAAGCAGTAATAATTGTTTGAACAATTATTTTTGCATAATTTTTACCGCGGAGATGTAATAATGAGAGGTATAGAAATTACCGCACCTACCGATCACGAGTGTGATTTAAAAGAAATGCATTAATAACTGTTTAAACAATTATTTTTGCATTTTTTTATCACTGCGGTTTGCAGCGTGTTATTACCAGCCATATTGGCTGCGAGAAATGAGACAAATGTGCTCGAGAAAAATGTAAAACTTTTCTTTTAACGTAAAAAAAAAATCCATGTAATAAAAATCCCTCAAAATGGTTATCGCGTGTTTTACTATATAAAAAATTCTGATTTATCCCAAATATCTCAAACTATACTCTTCATTTAAGTTCAAAAAATAATTTTACAGTCCGACCCCCCAATAAGAACGCTTCCCCTTTTTTTCGCTCGAGCGCTTCTCCCACTCCGACTCGAACCATGAGCTCGAGTTATTTCGCGTGCGGGTTTCTGAATAAAAACGCCCAGCCTAGGAGAGCTTAGAAGAGTGAAATGGGATAAATATTGTAATGCACATTTCCGTTTAAAATCATTCTTCTTATGCGATAGGGAAATGTTGCTATACAATACGAAATCAACACTTTTTGTTAATCAAATGCATGCATTTTTCGAGCCAATTATAAACATTTTATCCCCATTTATAACAAGTAATGTGTGTATAATTAAAGATTTTCGTACAAAATAGCCAAAGATTCAGCTAAATGATAAAAATTATTTTCGTTGTGTTGGAACGTCATTTTGATCCATGACGCATTCAACTGAAGGTGCAATATTTTCAAGGAAGCCGAATTACATGAAATAAAACAAACTACGAATAATATTTCCAAAAAGACTATTAGGGGGCGTACACAAATTACGTTATGCCAAATTTCCCAATTGAACCCCCTCCCCTCTATTCCGTTACGTAACGGGCGCTATTTCGTCGATAATTGCAATTTCTGTTAATGGATATTAGTAATTATGAAAGGTTTCATCTAGTTTTATATCAATTATTATGAAAATATTTTCAACATTAACAAAGATATTTGCTTTGATTTTACGACAAAAAAATGTGTCTTTATTGTCCCATCATGATATTGTCAACAATTTATCGATGTCTATACAAATGTAGCTATCGCTTTGCGTAGTCTTTTTTTTTATATGGTTTTTTTTTACAAAATGCCTACAGTTTGGACATTTTTTTTGTTTTCAAGGCCCTATTTTGTAGTCATGCAGTTTTTCAATATAGTAATTATCAAAATAAAAAAAATCGCTTGCGTACAACCAAAGCGATTACAACATTGTAAAAAAACATTGAAAATGGGTTCATAAGTATTTGAGTATTTGCTGAGACAAGATCGAAAAAAGTAGTTTCAAGAAAAACGCGTTCAAAGTATCCGTTTCGTTTTCCTTGATATAATGTTATATTTTTTTTTCTAGAATATCGATACTAACAGTAAAGTATTTTGTCGCGGGCAATATGACGATTCTTCATCGTCATTGTATTACACAAAATAATAAGAGCCCGCCACTTCGTCTATTGTGAACGATGCCGCACCTGTAGGGACTGAGGGCACTAACAAGTCACGGTACCTGTTCTCACTAAAGTGACTGTAACTCCGTCAATTTTTGGACTTGTGAATACAAAAATTGTTAACATATTTTTCAATATATATACTTTCAGGAATTATAAAAACAAAACATTTTTTTTTATTTTGCTTCGGAAAGTGGGAAAGCTACTGTGCAAGTTCTTGCACCGTGACTTCCCCCCTTAACTGACATTTCGTATGGAAAGCTGTCAACTTTCTGCGGTAAAATTGCGCGCGCGTTTGAAATTCATAACTTGAACATGAAGAAATATTGCTATTTCTGGCAGTTCTAAAATCGTGACGTAACGCAAACCTTGGTTCTCTATCACATTCTGGTGATATTTCCATTTACGAAGAACACAGTCATTTATGTCATATTTGGCACATATTTCTTGAACCTGTGTGAAGTTGGCAACTGACTTTACAGAAAGTAATTCTTTTTTGCATTCGTTTGTACTCGGTTTGACAGTATGTCAATATCTATCTCCAGTATGAAATGGATTGACAGTTTCTGGTGATGGCACTTGGCGCAAACGCGGTTTTAGTTCGTAACATGGTGTCACGACACTCATCGGTTATGACTCTAAAAAAGTTATCGATATTTGTGTGAAATCTGCATATTGCAGGGCATGTGCTCCGTGGAAAAATAAAACTGATTCAAAGGAATATAAACATTGGCTAGAAAACCACGCTGAATCGTGTGACGCAAATCACGTCGGTTGTGCAGGCAAAATGGAAACTGATGATGTGCTTGAAATGTTTCAAAGAGCGGAGGAATTACACGGAACGAAGTACGCAAATTATCTTTCAAAAACTTTTTTTAAGTGAAAAAACCGCCAAGTAATTTTAAAAACACCGCCAAGTAATAAAACTCCCTCGAAATCGTTATCGGTTGTTTTACTATATAAAAAATTCTGATTCATCTCAAATATCTGAAACTATACTTTTTATTTAAGTAAAACAATGGTTTCATTGTACGTATTTAATGCAAATGTACAAAAGAAGTGAAATCACTTTTATGAAACAGCCAAGTAAGTTTACTAGTCATATTACACACTAACAAGGGAAGGCCACGACGTTCGGATCAGGGATTTTCTTCAAACCTTGTATACTTTTAGTAGTCCATTAGAACAACATAATGTGCAAGTAGCAAGGCGTACTACTCAGGTGTTTTCGAGAAAATCGCAAGAGGAGTCTTACGCAACGAATATCTACCGGTGCGTAGCGACACGGAGCACGAGACGGCGGCGGTCAAGTGGTTAACGTTCAATGTCCGTAATCGCTGGATCGAGTCCCGCTCATGTGATTTTTTTTCCAACACTGGTCATATTCTGTCATATATATTACAATTCAAAGGTCATATAATGAAAAGATACGAGTATTTGCATGAATCTTTATCGAATTTCCTATGTTAGTTGGCTGTTTACTAATTTGTATTATTACAACAGCTATTATATTTATAATTATCGACAAGTAAACGACCAAACGAATAAAGTTTTCCTCAAAGTGTATGCCTGTCAAGATTAGCGAAGTCCTTTATACCTGAGAGCGAGTAACGTACCTGAAACTGTTGTACACGCTTCGACGTGCAGACACAAATTTGAAAGGATGGGGGGAGGGCCAGGCTTGGAAAGCGCAAGTCAAACATCGATAAATAAAGGTATAAATAATTTTATTCAATAATACAATGAGTTACAATATGTCAGAATGTAAGGTTGTGCCTTCGACAATTCATAGTCGGATGTGCTTTCGACATTACAAGTAGCAGGATGATATTTTTCATCCAGACACGGAAAACATAAATTAAAACGGCATCTGCTACATCGAATGAATGCAATTTTCCCGCTTGCACAAGGAATCTTCAGAGTTTCCATGGAAAAACAAACCTCGTTGACACTTTGCAAAATTTCTCTTTCTTCCGATAATTTGGATGCAAACGATGCATAACGCAACATTTTCGAAGATATCGGTGCGGATAATTGGTGGTGGACGATAGAATGTATTTTGATAACATCTTTACGAGAAGCAATTTTTCGTTCGTCTTCAATCAAATATGCCAAACAACATTGGAAATTCGATAAAGATTCATGCAAATGAACGTATTCTTTCCTTATATTACCTTTGAATTGTAATATATATGAAAGAATATGATCAGTGTTGGAAAAAAAATCCAATGAGCGGGACTCGATCCAGCGATCCAACGATTACGGACATTGAACGTTAACCACTTTATCGCCGCCGTCTCGTGCTCAGTGTCGCTCGGCATACGGAGGGATACATGCGGACACGAACACCAGTTTAGGTCAAAAGTCATAAAACATACATATTTTCCATTTTCTTTATTATCGACTACAAATCGGATTTACTTGTCCAACTATTGTGGCCATTGTCGAACCCTAGCCATTTTACAAACATTCGATTACAGCGCTTCTTCAATACCGCTTCAATGAGATAGATATCGGGGTGCTTGACACTGAGAAGCTCTTGTTCGTAGAAACCACCAGCGATCGGTTCATCTTTATGGTCCTTCAAGTTGTATGTGACGGGATGAGTTTTTTTCACACGACAGATTGTAAATATTTCTGTTGTCCAGTTTGGGGTGTAACCCTTTTCGAAAACAGTCTTAAATTTGCTGATTCTCACTTTATCGTCAACGGCGAATTTCGGTGATCTTTTCATTGGAGGCTTATTGAAAATTTGCTGCACTTGCTTCTCATTTTCCGCGTTGACATTTCTCGGCTTCATCTTAATGGTGCGGTGTACAGAATCATTATATTCGGCTACTAGATTATCAAGAATATCGATCCACTTATAATTACCACGAAGACTAGATTGCGTTCACATCTTATTCTTCAATGTACGAATGAAAAGCTCGCAAATGGGTGCCTTCAAGTTGCTATATGTTAAATACATGTGAATATTGTACTTTTTCATGACGGCCTTAAAGTCACAATTGTAAAATTATTTTCCCCGATCAACGTGTAAGTTCTGCGGTATGCGTTCCTTAACGAGTATCGACTTCATTGCTGCTGCTGCATCTTTACCACTCTTACTCAGCATTGGTACGGCCCAGGCGAATTTCGAGAAGGTATCGATGACGGTAAGGAGAAATTTGTGTTTGGAGTTTTGCCGCGTGTATGATGACATATCGACGAGATCAGTTTGCCAGGTCTTGTCCAAGCCACGAACGGCCATATGTCGACGTGGATAGTTTCGTCGAGCAGGCTTATGTAGCTCCAGCACAAGAGCGCCCCTTTTTTCGTTCATTTTCCAGTCCACTCAGTCGTGCATCCAATTCAACAATGATGTTTGAATTACGAATCACCTAATCTTGTAGAGTTTTGACATCGGCCTCGAGAGTCCTCGCAATGTCTCGTATCGTAGCTTCAAGCCTATTAACTAACAACTGACTACTGTTATTCATTTCTTTGCGTATGTTCTTCATGATAATTCGGGATTTCTTTTGTAACGCACTCAGAAGGAACATCCCTCAGGTGTCCCCCTCCGATTTTGTTGAAACTCATATATGTGATAGAGCATCGAAACCTTTGAGGCACGTATTTTTTTTATCGGCGGAAAACGGATTTAAGGGGGGAAACCGCCCCTCAAAGAAAGGCGTGTCGAGGGGTGATTTTGCAGTTTCACCCAGAAGCAATCCACCGATCTGAATGAAACAAAAACGAAAATTCTTCTAATAAAAAGTGATTAAAAACACACTATGAAAATGTTAAGAAAAAATTAAATTAGAGGGTAAACCACCCCTCAATTTGCCTTTTTTTCAACCCAAACTTAAGAGGATTGTATGCAAATTAATAAAACAGGTATTATTTTGAAGGGGAATTAAAATTAAAGTTGACGGGTTTTTGCGTTTTAGCAGCATAGCAAATTTAAGGGGGTAAACCACCCCTAACATAAATTTATTTATCATAATCGTTTTTTTTTGTGTTTAAAGTATATCCGCTGATTTTGAATATTTCTATAAGCTACAATTTAATGTTTTATCATATTTCAAAATGATTACATTCGTCTTAAGGTGTAACTACCCCTCTGACGAGAAACATCATTGAAGTATCCGCTTTCCATTTCGTTGAAACTCATATATGTGGTAAAGCATTGCAAACTATTAAACATGTTTTTTTTTGTATCGGCAGAAAAACGGTGTTAGGGGATGAAACCATCCCTCAAATTTTCTCCCACAAACAGTCCATCGATCTGAATGAAACAAAATCGAAAATTCCTCTAATATTAAGCGATGAAAAATCGACTATAAGACTGTTGATTAGAAATATAATGAAGGGGTAAACCACCCCTCCATTTGCCGTTTTTCACCCGACGCTTAAGACGGTTGTATGAAAATTAATAAAACAGGTGTCATTTTGAAGGGAAATCAAAATTCAAGTTGACGCGTTTTTGCGTTTCAGCGGGACAGCAAATTTAAGGGGGTAAACCACCCCTAACATAAATTTGTTCATCACCGTCGTGTTTTCTGTGTTTAACATTTACCCGCGGATTCAAAATATTCTCCCGTGTTTATAAATTATTATGTTTTTGAATTTTTACATTTTAAGGGTAAACTACCTCCTCTAATTGCTTTTCGTTTGAAGCTTCGCGAAAGGTTTCACGAATTTCGTTAAAACTGTTTTCATTTCATCGGTAATATCAATGTTATGTTTGTGTGTGCAGGCATATTCGTTTTGAGTTTTAGGAGCGGTACTTTGGGAGTGGGGACCTCGGGCTACCCCTTACTCATAAGACTCGTATTTTCATATTGTCATAATTATATTTTCGTACCGAAATGTTTCTTCCTCTAATTCAAAAGTTTTAATGAAAGCATCTCCCATGCAAAGATGCAATGCAGTAACAAAAATATATTAACGATACTATTAATGAAATTCAAATGGTATATATAAATATATTTAGTTTGTTCGTTTTTTTCATTCCGCGTAAAAAAAATCATATGCATATCTCCTGTTCGGAAATCTTTTATCTCTGTGTATGAAGTTATACAACCAACGAACAGACCGATGTTTATTTGCCTACGTATCAACTTTTCTCGACTAACTGCAATAATGAATTCTTCCAGCGCGAATATTCTTATCGCGTCATGATGCGATAACGATATCTGCGCAAAATTTGTATTCTACGCAGAATTGTTACATTGCGCAAATATTAAACTGCAAGCTATTGTCATCTTGAACTGCAAGACGTTAATCATACATTACCCGATAATGTGTTTACATTTTCGGGTAATGTGTGATTAACGTCTGGCAGTTCAAGTTGTCAATAGCTTGCAGTTTTATCGCTTCCTTTATAAGACGGTTAGCATTCGGATTCTTCCATTTCAGGTTAAAGTGAGCCACAAACAGTGTACTGTGTGTTGGAAAATATAAATTTCATCAGCCATGAAAGTCAACCCAATAAACGTTATCAAACTTCTACTAGCTACATTTGAAGCTATGGATAATTCACAAACGCTGGTTAACAACGCGGAAATTTAACTTGCGGACAGTTTTAAACAAATTTTGATCAGTTCCATGCAAGCCTATAATGGAGTTGAAATGATAGAGGAAGAAACGCTCGTTTTTCAAGAACTATTTAAACAGTACGAAGCCAATGCTGTAGAAGATACCGTATGGCAAAAGAATACTGGTGATAGTGATTCTGACGCCTGTTCCAGTGATGATGAGGTGAACTACGATTACAAAAATGAAGCAGTTCAATACTGGAGGTCTGGTAAGACAAAAAATTATAGCCTCAAAATCGTCCAACAGAAATACAAATCTGTCAAGTCTGAAAGACAACAGCGGCGCTGGGCACATCAGCTGAATGAAGGCGGTACTTTTAAAGAAAAGCTAGCGCAAATTTCCGAATATGCATTGAAGAATATGAAAACTGCGCTAGATGCTGGTGTCATTATACATGATATTGATCTTTAGAAGTGGGCGCTACAAGCCCAAAAGGAGATAGGTTTCAATGATGTGCGATTTAAGACCTCTCATAATTGGCTATGAAATTTAAAAAAACGGCATCGCATTGTATGCAGAAAAATCAATAAATCTGTAATGCCCAAAACTACGGGAGAAGAAGAACTTCTACGGAAAAATGCTGAAAAATTTGTCGCCGATGCTGCACCACTGATAAAAAGAGTATGGAACGGAAAATGTGTATAATTCGGATTAAAGCGGTTTTCATGTGGAAATTCATTGGGCGCGAACTCTTGCAACGGAAGGAGAAAAGAAAGTTGAATGCGTTGTACAGTCAGTTTCTTCAATAACTCACAGCTATACAATTCAGCCTACTATAAGCGCTGAGGGGAAATTACTTTTCCCACTTTTCATCGTTTTGAAAGAGACGAAGAGTGAATTCGGACCACGAGTAGAGAAAGCGCTATTGCAAGCAGAAAACATCTTTGTATTAGCATTAGAGGTGTAAGTGGACCAGAAGTAAGTATTCCAGATTTTGAAAACTTACTTCTGGTACGTAAGCTCACATATTATAATGAATGATTTTTTTTTAAATATGAAATGTAATTAATGTAAACATTAGTATTTTTTAAAATATTGAATATGTTTTGTATTAACAGAGCATTTCAAAACCTGGTTGGAAAAAGTTTTCTTTCCTAACGTCGGGAGACATAGCGTATTATTGATAGACTCCTGGAGTGGACACTGCCCTAAGGTTGTTCATTAAGCGACACCTCGTGATAAGAACATAATAACAATGATTATTCCAAAAGGTACAACTGGAAAAATTCAGCCGCTCGATGTATTTGGATTCAGAGTGTGGAAAAATTTCGTCCGAAATTTTTCAGACAGTGTAATATTATTAAAATCTGATATGAATTTGCACTTGAGGAATAATATTATTAAACTGCAATCACTTACACACAATCAACTCTCATCACCGCGGTATTCTAATCTTTATAAATATTCATGATATAAAAGTAATTATATATCTAAAAAACCAGAAGATTTTGAAAATCCTGTTACCTTCGGTTTTGGTGAATCGAACACACATTGTGAAATACCCGGTTGCAATAATTTGGCCATTATCAGATGTGCATGGTGCAAAAAGTCGTTGTGTTTAAATCATTTTTTTGACCACTATTATTATTGCAGGAATTATGAGCCATGATTGTTGATAGTTATCATATGAAAAAAAGTATATGTTTTCTGCCGATACAAAAAAAAAACATGTTTAATAGTTTGCAATGCTTTACCACATATCGGAGTTTGAACGAAATCGAAAGCGGATACTTCAATGATGTTGCTCGTCAGAGGGGTAGTTACACCTTAAGACGAATGCAATAATTTTGAAATATGATAAAACATTGAAATGTAGCTTACAGAAATATTTAAAATCAGCGGATATACTTTAAACACAGACAAAACTACCATAATAAATTAATCTATTTTAGGGGTAGTTTACCCCCTTAAATTTGCTATGCCGCCAAAACGCAAAAACCCGTCAACTTTAATTTTAATTCCCCTTCAAAATGATACCTGTTTTATTAATTTGCATAAAACCCTCTTAAGTGTGGGGTGAAAAAAGGCAAATTAAGGGGTGGTTTACCCCCTAATTTAATTTTGTCTTAACATTTTCATAGTGGCTTTCTCATCGCTTTTCATTAGAAGAATTTTCGTTTTTGTTTCATTCAGATCGGTGGATTGCTTCTGGGTGAAACTGCAAAATCACCCCTCGACACGCCTTTCTTTGAGGGGCGGTTTCCCCCCTTAAAAGCGTTTTTCCGCCGACAAAAAAATACGTGTCTCAAAGTTTTAGATGCTCTATCACATATATGAGTTTCAACAAAATCGGACGCGCACACCTGAGGGATGTTCGTTGTCAGAGTGATGACGTCATCTTCCCCTTCCGGATTTGCAATGTTTCATAATCGTTTCTGCCCCAAGTCATAATGACCATCTGCGGTAATTCTAAAGCCAATTCCAGGTCGACCTGGAGGACCTTACTTACTGTGGAGCACACTCCTACTTGAATGACTCCAAACACATCGACACTCGTGATGAGAATGCGTAAATTCTCCGATGTCGAGTTAACAAAATGATTTCAGCTTCACGCAATTCCTCGATAATCGATTTGATTTTATTCACATGAGATGAACTTCCAGCTGCTTGTGATGCCAAAAGAAAGCGAAGACGAACTACTAGCTCGTTTGGATTGTCCAAACAAATATAGTCCAATTGGGTGTTTTTTCTATCTAGCTTATACTTTGGCATACCCTTTCCTACATGATGATCAACTATATTTGCAATATATGTATTACATTTTTGGCTGGTGTTACGTTGTATAGCCTCATTAGGCTTATAATTTTTTTGTGTGCATTCGTCGAGATTACAATCTTTTCATAGTTGTTCAAATCGTCCGGTGTGAGAATTTTGACATTGGGCACTTTTTTGAACAGCAGTTAATCCTCCGTTAATCCAACATATTTCGCATAACTCACATCTCCCACACGAATATGTTGAGAGTCGAAAATTATCGGAGAATTACCAATCATTAATTTGTTGCTTGCGAGAATCCGTACACCATATAATGCAACCAAGCTTGCCTTTCTAATTGTTTGTAATAGTAGGAGATATTCGCTGATCAGCTCATCGACATTTTGCGAGTCATCATCATCCTCATATATCAATTTAAACGAATCTTGTGTTTCACTCTTCAAGGAATCATGTACCTCATTTTGATGTTTCATACTATTTAACGCATCTTCTTTTTCTTCTTCAACATTATCACCCACTTTTTCATCCTTAATTTCCTCCTTCACCACCTCACCGTTTTTATACGACACCAATTTCTCCAATGGCCCCACTATAGGTTTAAAGCGTTACCCCCAATTGTAGCGCAAAAAAGGCCTTTTTCATGAATTTTTTTAAAGAAAACTACAAAACTTTTTTAATCGATCAATATACCATCTTAAAGAACACATCTTGAAGAACTTTCAGTAATTTTTTATTGAAAAATAATACATTGTTTAGTGGCAAATGGCCGTCAATGAAATAATGTTTTTATATGCACGGTTTGCGGTGACCGACATTGGCGAAGTGGATCATCTGAAAAAAAAATGCGGATGGATTTAGTCAAATATAAGTATAAACTAGTCTTTAATCGAAGGATTTTAAAAAATATTCATTTTTCATAAAATGGGGGACGGTCAAAGTTAATGGTTCGATTTTAACGAAAAAAACGGCCGTTTTTTGGATACAAAACGCCCATTTTTTTTTTTTTTTTTTTTCGAAAAAAAAATCGAACGATTAAAGACTACATTTTTATGTATTAAATAAGCCTGCAAAATTTCAAGAAGATCGGTTCATTAGTGTTCGAGTAATCTTGGTCACTGACTTCAGAAATGCCATTTTGATAAAAACGCGTTTAAAGTTTCAATTTCCGGTCGTTTACACAACGGATTCTCCTCTTTCAACGCTCATATCTCAGTCACTTTTGTTCGGATCGACTTGAAATTTTCAGCACATATCCTCAGATACTTATACTTCAAAAAAATGCAATAAAAAAAACCGATTTTTTCAAAATCGCAAGTGGGGGTAACCCCTTAAAGACATCCTGCATTCTCTGCCCATCGCTATCTTTTCCAATTTTCATCATACGATGCTTTCGTCTGATTGCATCGTTCGCCTTGGCTATTTCACGCAATACATCCTTTTCACGCAACAATTGTTCGCTCTTCATGTTATCGCTATCAAGGCGTGCACAATACTGTCTTTTCAACCACCAGCGATGAGTCATTTATCAATGGTCAGAAAATAATCAAAACCTTGTCTATATCGACCTTTATTAATATCGCTATCCTTATCAATCATGATAAAAGTATACTTGTCGAATCCAGCATTTCATGCACATATTTTTAAAGCACGTATAACTCATATCCGTATTAACATAGTCATTGTACACGCGTTTGAGATTCATATAATCCTGCTTGAAAAGCACCACGAAATTTGCATTATCCCTCACCAGATGTTTGGGAGTACGAGTGTGCGTCTGACAGATATAAAAACTGTCAACAATCTCATGTCGTCCCATGGAAAAGAAGGCTCAAACATTGTCCTGCTTTGGGCATGCTATGTCATTATTAAAGATGAATATAGAGTTGGATCGTGCATCACTTGGTGCTATCACTTGTTCATGCGCCTCGAATGAATGATATTCAACTCCACTCACAAGTTCGAGTAATTGTTCGAGCAACTTATACTTTGGCTGCTTGAGCGATTTGGAATACAAGTAAATGTTCTCAAATCTCATACCATTCAGATGGATAATGAGAGTGAGCAAAGCGTTGGTTTTCCCGCAATTTGATGGACCGCAAAACAGTGCACGTATGCTATCTGGCAATAAATTCCCATGACGTTTTTGTTTCTTCTTCCTCCCACTGTCGTCGACAAACTCGTCGAAATTTATCATGGGAAGTCCGCGTTCGATAGTTTGTGAAACGTCATCTCACACACGACTAACGACGAAATCTTATAAACAAGATTCTTATAGGGATTATGCGTCAGTTGCGTATTGTCTTTAGACATGATTGTGCATGGGAAGAGTGGTAGAGGTTTGGTCAATCGCCTAATCAACAAACTCCCCGTTGAATTACATCTGCCTGGGTGTTGTGGACCAGGCATAAAGTTGGTCAAGCGCCTCGCTCGTGGTGATCCGGGGCATTAATCCATCGCATACGGCTTGCAAACAACACGATATTGCATATTCAAAAAATCCAGATAATCTTGAGGCGAGACATTTGGCGGATAAAGTGTTTGCTGAACAGGCTAGGCAATGTGGAATTGCGAGGGACGCTAGTATCGGTGAAAAAGCCAGTGCTTGGGTAGTGACAAATATTATTAAGACAAAGAGAAAATTTGGTATGGGAATGAAGGCCCGCAAGGGTGGCGTTTTTTTGAAAAAAATAATTGGCGCTGCAAAGAAGACAATGATTTAAAGTAATGATCCGCATAAGATTATCAAATCAGCTCTAAAGGGTGCTCGTGCAGCCGTAAAGTTGCAAGGTGGTAAAGTGCGCACACCTCGGATTCTACCCGCACCCAATAAAATTGGTGGTTTATTACCGTTACTCGTACCCATTTTTGCGTGAATTTGATTAAAGTAAGCGCCATAATCGAACAATTGCAGCAATTGCATTAGGTAAGGGTCTATATCTGCAACCATATAAGCAGGGATTGGGTCTTCATATCAAGTCAAAAAACTAGAAGTAACGCTACCACACCGACCCCTCACCGACCGCGAGCTACTCAAATATGCAAAAATCCTAAGGATTCCACATTTTCGTGGAGTTTACATGCGCGATACATTGCCAGCGAGCGGACCCCTCAAATGTGAAGCAGCAATTGTAAATTTGGATGTAAATGTCGGTCCTGGAACGCACTGGGTCGCACACAAAAAGACTGGATCGAAAGTTATGTACTTTGATAGTTTTAGCAATATTCCACCACCATCCGCACTCATGAGATATTTCCGTGTCGGTAGCGTTAATTATAATTATACTAGATATCAGGAATATGACACGATTGAATGTGGATATTTGTGCCTGAAGTTTCTTTCTCGACAATTACAGCACAAAGACAAATATACACTATATATAGGTAGGAAATGACGTGGAAAATTCAGTTGTCGATTTACCAGCGCCATGGATGATAGCGTAACCTTGACCATATCTGGCTCATCGTCCATACTCGAGACGCGCAGTACTTTCCCCCCATCGAACTCTCGCCACACAAAAGTTATACCCTTGGTCTCGTTGAAATGATAACCTTCAACTCTATTCCAAATATCGACGTTGACCTTGATAAACTTTACGTGGGAGATGAGGAGTTGACGATACCTGCGGGTAGCTATAAAATAGAGGATATTGAGGCGTTTGTACAAGCAGAGTTCACGCGTAAAAGCATCAAAATCAGTATTAAACCGAATAATAATACGCTTTGCAGTGAGATCTAGTGTGATCATGATGTCAATTTTGAGCCGAAAGATTCTATTGGCCGTCTTCTACGCTTCACCGCACGCAAATAGGAAGCCAATAAAAGACACTAATCTGACCTTCCTGTAGCCATTCTCAAAGTGAACGCCCTTCGCGTTGAGTGCAATATTACCGCTGGAGCCTATATTAACGGACAAAAAATACACACAATTTACGATTTTTTTCCATCTGTGCCACCGGGTTATAAGATCATTGAAGTTCCTTCACACGTTATT
The DNA here is from genome assembly GCA_964007375.1 of Ophion obscuratus. Lineage (NCBI taxonomy): Eukaryota > Metazoa > Arthropoda > Insecta > Hymenoptera > Ichneumonidae > Ophion > Ophion obscuratus. The sequence goes on from OZ023314.1 coordinate 52,857,412, forward strand.
TATCTGCCAATCACGAGCCGAACGATTGATGCGATACAGCTTCGCATAGTGGACCAGGACGGTGATTTGGTAAATTTCCGCGGTGAAGTAATCACCATACGTCTGCATATAGAGTCGTGATGGGTATAGTTTTCAATAGATCTTCCAATAACAATAAACGGCCAAGGATAAAAACAATCAGTCGTCGACCAGCGTCCAAAGTGCTCACACCACAAAACGCGCTACTCTTGAATAATTTGGGTCTCAAAGTGCGTGGCGAAAGCGTGTCAAAAATTATTTAGTCTGTGCTCTGTGTATCTGGTGCGTGAAATGGAAGAAGAAATCGTAAACATTCAGACACCCGTAGTCTTTGATGAATGCATCATCCATTGTGAGATTCACGCTCATCAGCCATATGCATCTTCAACCTTAAATAACAGCGATGAAATCCGTGTTGCCATCCAACATCAAGACCTCTCCAGCCTGCCAAGCAAGAGTTCGCTACACATATGTGGAAAATTATCCAAGCGAGATGGGACGCTAACCACTGCTACAAGTCTCGTCAGCAATGTCATTTGTCATTTGTTTGAGAAAGTGCGATATGAATTGAATGCCATAGAAATCGATCGTAATAAGAATGTCGGCATTACGAGTGTAATTAAGGGATATTCATCTCTCTCACCGGCCAAAAGTTCTATGCTCGAGAACACTGGATGGCTCGATGTAGAAGAGACCAAGCAGATTGTAGATGTATCAGGAAACTTTGATGTCTGTATATCGCTCAACATGCTCCTTGGATTTGCCGAGGAATATCGAAAGATTGTCGCAAATGCCAAGCACGAGCTGATTCTCACAAGATCAAAGACCGATGACAATGCCATTGTACAAACAGCGCCCGAAGACTACAAACCCGTATTGCATAAAATAGAATGGCTCGTACCGTATGTGACAGTCTCGGATCAGCAAAAAATACATCTGTTAAAGTTTCTCACCAAAGACGTACCGATCTTCATGAGTTTCCGAACATAGGAACTGTATGAATATCCATTGCTCCCTGCCACCTCCAAGTACGGGTGGTCTGTGAAAACCTCGACTCAGCTGGAGAAGCCACGATATGTCATACTCGTGCTGCAGACGGGATGGAAAAAAAAAGAAACAACTCAATGAGAGCCACTTTGATCATTGTAACCTGAGCGATGTCAAACTATACCTCAACTCGCAATGTTATCCATATGGAAATTTGAATTTGAACATTGAATAAAATCAATATGCTCTTCTCTACGAGATGTATGCAAACTTTCAACCGACCTATTACAACAAAGAGGCTGAACCATGGCTGTGCAGGATTGAATTTGTAGAAAAAGCCCCCCTCGTTGTCATTAACTGCTCAAAGCAAAACGATTCTCTCAAGTCCGGTCCAGTGGACGTGCGTCTTGAGTTCGAATTGAAAAACAATATTCCGCCACAAACTTCAGCGTACTGCATGATCCTTCATGATCGTATTGTCGAGTACAATCCAATCAGTGGTGGAATTGAAGAATTTGTATAAAATCATGCCGATGATTCGCGTCCACTTCAGTCAACATGGAGCTTATCGTCGATGCGCAGGGCTTCAAGAGACCCGTCAACGAATTTGTCCTGAAGGAGATATCCATCGTCAAACTCCACGACAAGAATGCTGAACCGCTGACGCTTGCCTTGGACACACCATTTGCATGGGACTCTTTACCGGGGAAGTACAAAATGACAAGCAAGTGGCTGGACCGCAATTTCCATGGAATACGATGGGATCACAGCGGCATAACATACGAGGCGGCTAGAAAGACAATTCGAGAACTCTTGCATGGAGCTCCTACCATCTATGCGAAGGGATTCGAGAAATGCGCATGGCTATCAAGATTCACGGATCCCGCAACAAAGGTCATCGACTTGGAGACTCTGGACTGTCCATCACTGCAGAAGTTGCCGAAAATCACAAAATCCAAATGCCCGCATCATTCCTTCAACACGAAATACAACTGCACCCATGTGAATGTAAAATCGCTGAAAAGCTGGTTGAGTGTATACGAAGCGTTGTGTGAGCGAGGAATTTTTTTTAATGATTAAGAACACATTTCGATGAAAATATAAGTATATCATTTGTATTCTTCATTTATTCTACGACGAAAATAGTTTGAATTTCTCCTTCTCATACATTTCAATAATACAGTTTTTAAATACATTTTTACATATTCAACACTAAAAACGTCGAAAGCGATGGCGAGGCGATTGAGATGCGGACGGCTGTTGCACTCAACGATGCAGCCCCAACGGATTTGGTCTTTTCCACCATGCGCAGAAACGACGGAACTTGACATTGTTATATTTTCCGCAATTGCATGTAGAGTTGACTATGGCGCGCTAATTACACCATACTCTCGATGATGCGGACAGCCGTTCGAGAATGGTGTTCGAACGAATTTTGTCTTTTCCACCATGATGTGCTCACAACCGATAGAACTCGACGCTGTGTGTGTGTGTGTGTGTGTGTACCACACGTGCGCACGCATATCTAAATTGTTCTTTGTACGGACTTCCAGTGACGTAATAAAAACGCTCCGCCTGCATCGATAATATGTAAATAATTTTAATGATTATAATAAATGACACGATTTTATGAGTCTTCAACATTTACCCGCCGCCCTCTGATGTCAACGGCCCCGCGCCAAACCCCCTCTTTATCGCTTAGCATCGCGTATCATCACGCCATTACTCTCGGCTATCTCGCGCTAGACCCCCTCCCCGCCACATTACGTCTGCCCACGGTCCCACGCGTTGGAGCGGTGTGTGTGTGTGTGTGTGTGTGTGTGTGTGTGCGTGCGTGCGTGCGTGCGTGCGTGTGTGTGTGTGTGTGTGTGTGTGTGTGTGTGTGTGTGTGTGTGTGTGTGTGTGTGTGTGTGTGTGTGTGTGTGTGTGTAATATAGCTGTACGAGCCTCTTTGGAGTTGTCGGTGCTCCTACGGATGCCGCTCGATACTCGCCGCCTGTCTCGGTCTCGCGCGAGTTGCTCCGCTTGTGGCCCGATTGTGATGCCCATGGTCTCCATTATTTTTAATAACGATGCGAATCCTTCGTTGAATATGCAAGCGGAAATATAGGTGGCAATATCGATGATTTTTTTCCGGCAAACAGATGTTTCGGCGCAAGGTGCCACACACAAGCGTTGAAACTTTCGTTATTGTTCTGCGTATTACTGCCAATACACCTTTCCAATAAATTCTCTGCTGTCAATTCTTCATAAATAGGTTTCAATATTTCTTGTGCTTCATCGTCCAGAGCAGGTGGATGCTCGTAGGTGTCTAAAGTACCTGCAGTCTCACTTTGACGCCACTTGCACCACGATTCGGAACCTGGAGGACAGTATGAGTGTTGCGGATTTTCATCTGTTGAAATTTTGTGATAATATGCGGCCCATATTTCACTTCTCATCCCTTCAGTAGAATCTAAATTACGTCTAATTGCTAGACCGTAATAAGTCGACAGCTCTTGCAATAATTTATTCGTCAATTGTTGACGCTTCGGTGTTCTATCTCTCGATTTTTTAACTTTCTGCTGTGTCTGTTTTCCCTCTTCTTTTTCTGTCAATTTCTTTGTTGCTTTTTTTATTTGTGCATGTTCTTTTCGCATCAAGAGCACGTTTGTACAAACGTTTTTTAACACGCAAAACACATTCTTTTTTGCAAACTACAAAATCATCTCCGTAAGGCTTTGTGTCCAATAAGGCTTTGAACGTTTTCGTGTCGCCGTCTCCGATATAGTTCGCGTATTTCACGTTGTATAACTCTTCCGATCTCTCGAACATTTCCACGATGCCGTCTACCTTCATTTTGCCAGCACTTCCGGTATGCTTTGCGTCACAGTGATCTTCATGCTCTCGATACCACGCTTCATATTCAATCGTATCCTCTTGGCCTTTCGAATTTGAGCAGCCTTGACATATACTGCATTTGATGACAACGTCTAAAATTTTGTTACTGTATTTCACTATTAACGAGACAATACCGAGAAGCGATGAGAATCCACGTTTCGCACACGATCCATCACCAGACACAGAAAGTTCATCCGCGGGACGCCCTGCTTTTACATTCAACTCGGCTGCTTCTTTCAATGCTTTTTTGAAAACGATTTTCGCGACGGCTTGAGCTGCAATTTTTATATTGTTCACGATGCTGTAATATGTACTATTACAAATTCCTTGTCCAAGATCCATGAGACCGCAGAAATTTTTCATGCCTTCAAATCCTACTCCAAGCATTGTCAGGGCGAGAACAAGTCGACGGTTGATTTCAAACGCCTTATCGATTAACGGCGAAGACAAAATAAAAGTTTCTTTACAACCACACTTCACAGAGAGCTTGAATCCTACACCACGTTGTCTGTTTTTGCTAAAAGTGACTGCACCGTTACAATCTTTACACTTCAACAACTGCTGCAACGTTAAAAATATCACGCTGAATTCGATGATGCAATAATTGAAAGTAGGATTAACGTTTACTTCCAATTCCTCATTGTCTTTTAATTTTTTCGCAGACGTGCTCGTAAAATCAGTCGTATTTTCGATAGTGAATCGATTGCCGTTGAAAGATCTTTTACGCCCTATAAAAGATGGTCGTCTAGAAGAGTCGCCGCCGTGCTTTCTATCCATATTTTCTGATATTTTATTTCAAACTGCTCGATGTTGCTTCGTCAAGACGAATCGTTGTACAGATTTTGATCAGGGGAACTTACTAATGTTCAACTATACGTATACATATTTCGGGGAGGGGAAGGGTATATATAGTGTAACGTGACATTTTGCCCCGTCACGAGGCACGGAGTGATTTTGGGTGACGGGTCGGATTTACGACCCTTTTCCTCGGCCGAGGACGCGATGGGCCGCTCGATTCCCGACTCACTTGTGGGGGGGGACGGAAGGGGATCGTCATCGTCGAGCAGTAGCTAGAAATTTCTATATTTCACGCTTTCTTTTGTGGTCCGGACACACTCTCCATGACCTAAGACGACGAGTAAATCGCCTGTTTGGCGAATGTTTTGTGGCGAGAGCGATCCAGCGTAAAATTCTGAGAAAAGCAACGGCCGTTTCTATTGCGAGGATTGGGAGCTCGCGACCTTTGGTTCGGGCTATATTTTGTTTTGGATAAGGAACGGAGATCGCTGTACGTCGCGCTCTTCCCCATCGCCGGTTTGTAGTGAATAATTGCGAGGAGGGGCGGGTGCTGCCCTCCCCCCTATCTCCTTCACCGCGGTTGACCGAGGACGGTACGCGCGGCGTTTCTCCCAAGAGGCAGGCGAACGAGGAACACCGTCGTTTGTGGACGAGGGAGATGCCCGAGGGGTGCTGGTTTATGACCAAATATATCGTGTTTCCCGCCCCTTGGACCTAGCGGCCTAGGTGCCGTACCCGTCCTTTGGAGACTCAAGCGTCACGGTCCGACTAAAAATCGGCGCCTCCGTGTTGAGGCTTGGGAGGGTGGTGAGACGGGTGGCGGGTGTTGTAATGTGTGCTTTAGTCGTGGGCCCACCGAGGGACTTGAGGGTCGCCTCGTCCTGTCGAGGGAGGCCTCCCCCGTGCCCGTCGCCCCCTCCCGGATCTTGGAGGAAGACGTTCGCGATGCGAACGATAGTAGCTGCGGGAGAAGCGTCGTACGCGGTAGCTGAAGTGTGTGGTGGGAGGTCTTGGCCCGTCCCACGTGCGAATCGTCACCGGGGTCCGAAGTTCGACATTCGGGCACCGCGTGACAAGGGGGGGGCGGGTACCGCGAGGCACCCAATAACGCTCCTAGATAATAGGCGCACGAGCGCCTTAGTAGGGGCGGTAAGAACTGGGGGAGAGTGAGGAGCGTCAGCGATCGCGACAAAGGAATATATTTCGTCAATCGGAAGTCGAGTGCCCACGAGACAAGTCTAAGGAAGTAATCACGAGTGCCCGGCCGAGGACCTTCTCCGCGACGAGGAACGAGAGGCGAGGAAGCGCGTAGCGGTGAGCCCGATCCTCGCAATATCTTTGGGTAAGGTTTGGATGTGCCCCGCCGGTGGGATTAATTACGAGGAATGCCTCGGTTTGTATTGTTTCGCGATGGGCGAGTTTGTTTGTAGAGACCCCCCGGTTGAGAGAATGCACATCCAACCCTTCCGTGTTGGCCAAAAACTTGATAGTTGCGCGTGCGGTATTCTTTTCTTTTTCGCTTGTAATTAATGAAGTGCGAGTATGGGATTTACGAATCCATTGCGTGCGCGAGTGGGTCCGAGCGGTCGGAACAAAGGCCGGTCATTGTCCGTGTAGCAGGCAGCGAGTAGACGCGCCCGCGCGAGTGTTTACCTCGCGTTCTCTCTCTCTCTCTCTCTCTCTCTCTCTCTCTCTCGCACGTCTTCGAGCCCGCGTGCTGCCGGTTATCTTTTTCGGTCTCTCCGCACAGTGCGCGTTATAAATTCGGTTACCTTCGGTGAATTTCGGTGCCCGTGTGTTAGTTCCGCGTACTTTACCTAACGGTTGTCTTTCGGGTATCTATTCGTTATTTCTTCGCGTTACGATTTTCTCGCGGTTACCTGACGGTTATCTTCCGGGTATTTATTCGGTATTTCTTCGCGTTACGATTTTCTCGCGGTTACCTGACGGTTATCTTTCGGTTATCTATTTGTTATTTCTTCGCGTTACGATTTTCACTCGGTTACCTAACGGTTATCTTTCGGTTATCTGCTCGTTATTTCTTCGCGTTACGATTTTCTCTCGGTTACCTTTCGGTTCTCTTTCGGTTGTCAGTGACGATTGGCAGCCCGCCACTCGTCAGTTTGGTTACCCGTGGTTCGTTACCTCTCGGTTGTCGGTCGGATATCTACGCATCCGGACCACGTGTCGCGCATTACACGTCACATAATACGCGCGTTCTTCGACGGCCTACCCACGTCCGTTCATCGACCATCGCGTATCTTCCGGTCACCTGGCGAATACCTTCCGGTTATCCGACGTGTAGCTTGGTTACCTTTCGTTTCTCTCGCGGTTACCACCTGGCTCAGTCTGTCGAGCGTAAAGTAGTACCGGTTATCTCTCCGTTTAGTCGAGATTCTAGGACGGATGATTTTGTTTTGCGAACCGACCTCGCTCAAGTTCCGATCTGACTCGACCCACTTCTACCTATTGTCTCTCGCCGCAAACATGCCTAAGCAAATGGATGTCCGAACCCGTGTCGCGCGTGTTACGCGACCTTCACCGGCGTTGTCCCGGCGAATTAAATCAGGCTGCGTTGGCCTCGACGATGGTCCCCTCCTGTGCGCCCGTTCATTGTAATTATGCGATACGTTGTATTGTTTTGAGTTATTTGGGGAACCGTCCCCGTTCTAAACAAACCCTTGCGTGCGCCCGGTTAATTGAGTTAATTCGTTTTATTGTTTTGGTTATTTGGGGGAAAACCGGCCCCGTTTCTGTTCTTTCATATTTCTCTGTTATTTTGTGGGGTACCGTCCCCGTGTATGTGAAGAAGCGGCAATAAACTTGGAACTAGTTACGAATTCGATTGTCTCCAACGTCTGCGCCCCTCTACCATATTCCCTCGCGTCGGTGAGCTAAGTTAGCCGGCCCGTCCTCGGTCTTCACCGTCCTCCCGCTGTCTTTCGCGTCCGTCCTCGCGGCGTGGGGAATTTTAAGTCAGTCCTGGACTGGCGATACCTAGTACCTGGCGCTCAACGCCCCGTGTCGCGAGGCGGCTCAGCCTGTCGGGCGATCGCCCAGGGCAAGAGTTTCAGGTCAACCAGGCGGGAGGAAATGTCAAGACCGGGAAGTGTGGAGGTGCAGGCCGAATGCCGCGAAGGCGGGCATGCTCGTCACAATAGGTATATAGTATATACTATATACGGGTATATATTTTCGGAGAAGGGTCGGGACAACTGCCGCGCTCCGAGCGCTAGACCCATTAGGAGCGCGCGGACCGCTCTCTACCTGGTTAATGGGCTGTAGAAGCTATAATATTGGGAATTTCCGCATGAAAATTTCACAGTATATTCTTAAGATACTATACTTTCAAAATATCGAAAAAAATCGATTTTTTGAAATATCTAGACTACCGGGTCCCATTAAATGTGACTCGGCAATGTATTTCGCAACGTTTGCACGCCATGGAAAAAAATCATCAGGACGGAAACTGGGTGCCGCATGAGTTGACTGAGAGACAAATGGAAAATCGAAGAGCCACTTCCGAAATGTTGCTTTTGCGGCAGAACAGAAAGAGTTTCAGAGAGAGAAATCGTGTACTATGAGCTGCTGAAACTGGGCGAATCTGTCAATGGGCATCACTACCGACAACAATTAATAAATTTGAACTACGCATTGCTCGAAAAATGGCCAGAATGGGAATGAGACATGATCGTGTGATATTGCAGCACGACAACGCTTCGTGCCATCGCAGTTCCATCGTCCAGGACACCATAAAAACACTCAAATGGGATCTGCTACCGCACCCACCGTATTCGCCAGACCCGGCCTCTTCAGACTATCACTTGTTCCGGTCGAGGGTGCATGGTTTGGGTGGGCTACACTTGGCCAATTACAATGCAGTACAAAATTGGTTGGACGAATGGTTACATGACACGAATACCTGTCTGCCCTTCAAGTTTTCTGAATTTGAGAAAAAAAAACTAAATTCGCTTATGATAAGCCAATCTACATTTTTTTCTCAAATTCACAAAATTTGAGGGGTTGACAGATATTCGTCTATGCATTTGACGTCGTTTGGCAAAGTTTCGACGGGATCTGAAGAGCCGTTTCAGAGATTTTTGGGAATCTATAATTGTTCTACCATACCGACCGCGATAAGGTGTCATTCCCTCTTAACGAGCTCTCATCCAAAAATGATCGTATCACGAGTATGATTTTTAAAGTCTGTCCAGCTTCCGTCATTAAAGCGCACCCTTTTTCAGACCTTGGTTAAATCCACAGGGCTAGCCAGAAAAGCGATCATTGAAACATTGTTTTATTTTTCAAGGTGCTCTATGGTGCAAAAAAGGTACAAAGAACCAAACAAAGGGTGTTGACTCTTAATGATGATCTGGAGGTATAAGTATAACAAAACCGAAATAGAATGCCTATTTGCGCGTACTTGGTGATGGTATAACAATTGGAAAAAAATAAGTCACACGGAAGATACTAAGCGCATTCATTTCAGATAACACTAATATAAAAAAAGGAGGAACGAATTGTTAAAAAAAAATTGGGAAATATTTAGAGAATTTATTTTCTTTCGGAGGGAAATAAATTAATTTATTTTTCCCAATACACACATTTTTTCAGAATTTTTCACCTTCATGAAATTATGTTTATTCCATCTTTTTAAAGATTGTGTAAAGGAAGGCGTTATTATTCAAACAATCAGAAACTTCTCAGTAGTATAAACGATCATTGTGAACGAGCATTATCAATAATCTACAATTTATACATAGTTTACAATATGTTTCAATATTTACAAAAAAAATAAAAATGCTGGTACAATTCACGTGCATTTGGAAAAATGATATCATTTATTTCATATGAAAAAGAATATGTATTAAACTTTTCTTTTACAATTCCGTAATATCGTTTTGCCAATTTCATTATCTGAAATCGATGTGCTTGGTACTTTCTATTACTGATTTAAAAAAAAAATGTATACCATCGCTTAACTCGCATTCTATTTCGATTTTATTGGCATTGCACCTCCAGATCAGCCTCAAGGGCGTATATTAGCGTGGGTCGAAATAATCATTTATTTTTGTGTCTTCTTGATATACTGAAAAATTCATTGCTTGGCACCTCAAAAAACACCAATTCAAATATGAGCCCTTTATATTAGTCCCTCGTCGCAATTTTTCATTTCCCATTTAAATAACATGGGGAAATTTGTTTTTAAACCTTGGAATTTGATAAGTTACGGACCATTGAGCTCAGAAAAAATTCTATAACACATTTTTATAGGAAATTTGATGCTCTAAAAGAAAGTTCTCCTGTGTCTATTCGACAAAAGTAACCGTTTATGAGATAATCGGTGCTAAAGCCTAAATTGAATACTTTATAAATTTGAGCACTAATTTTTTTTTCTTCAAATTGCTAATTAACCCAGAGCTAATTTTTATCAACTAATACAGTGATGTCATAGAAACAATCGAACAGTTTCAAAATACAATTAAATTTGTTAGCGTATTAATTTTAAAAAGATTGGAATCGATATAAATGACGCTTTAGCACCGATTATCTGTTCAACGGTCACGTTTATCGATTACATACAAGAAATCTCTTTTGTAGAGCATCAAATTTCCTACAAAAATGTATTAAAGAATTTTTTCTAAGCTCAGCGGTTAGCCACTCATAAAATTCAAAAATTTTGCAAACCTATTTCCCCATATTATTTAAATGAGAAATGATAAATTGCGATAAGGGACCTCTTATTGTTAATATAAGGGGCTGATATTTGAATAAGTGTTTCTTGGGCTGCCAACCAAACAATTGTTCAGTATATCAAGAAGAAGAAAAATATCCTTTTTTTACCCACCTTAGAGTATTTACATTTCGAGTGGTAAAAAAAATCGATTTCATTTAAATTTCCTGGAAAAATAACATCTCGAGAATATCTATTCTAAATTTTCAGTCAAAATTAAACTTTAATTGTGTGATAGTTTTGAAATTGTAACTGATTCTTCTCAAAATAAATATCTCGTGATAAATCGCAGGTTTTCTTTTACGAAACTGCATTTTTAATGCGCGATAGAAAGTGATTTCTTTTCCGAAAATCATATTTTTTCTACATGCAACCGCCATCTTGGGAAATTTCGAAACTTGCGTTCTTTCGATCAACTACTATATTAACTGAAACTAAATTAATTAATACAAAAAACGCTTTTCTGGACCTCTGAAATGTATATACGCTGTTGGAGAATATTAATGTTGTGAAAAAATGAACAAGAATCGGAATATTACAAATATAAAAAATGGTTCGTTCGAAGTATTGTCCCTCGCTATTTACACATTTTTGCCATCTCTCTGGCAATACATAAATACCGCGACGATAAAAAGACGCGTCTTTGGACTGTAACCATTCGTCCAACCAATTTTGTACTGCATTGTTTTTATGGTGTCCTGGACGATGGAACTGCGATGGCACGAAGCGTTGTCGTGCTGCAATATCACACGTTCATGTCTCGTGTCCCATTCTGGCAATTTTTCGAGCAATGCGTAGTTCAAATTTATTAGTTATTGTCGGTAGTGATGCCCATTGACAGATTCGCCCAGTTTCAGCAGCTCATAGTACACGATTTCTCTTTGGTCCCACCAAACGCAGAGCATTGTTTATTTTCCGAAGCAATTTGGCCGTGCCGTCGATGTTGACGCTTCGCTAAGTGAAAGCCACGATTTTCTGCGTTTGTGATTCTCGAAATATATCAATTTTTCATCGCCAGTAACAATTCGATGCAGGAAGTGGCTCTTCGATTTTCCATTTGTCTCTCAGTCAACTCATGCGGCACCCAGTTTCCGTCCTTATGATTTTTTTCCATGGCGTGCAAACGTTGCGAAATATATTGCCGAGTCACATTTAAGAGGACCCGGTGGTGTAGATATTTCAAAAAATCGATTTTTTTTTCGATATTTCGAAAGTATAGTATCTTAAGAATATACTGTGAAATTTTCATGCGGAAATTCCCAATATTATAGCTTCTACAGCCCATTAAGGTATTCCTTTCACGAACCCAAATATTTTACACTTAACTGATTTTCGTCTATAATGAAGTAAAAATACATCCCAGTATACTAGTAAAATTTCAAGCTGGGTTACCGAACCTTTAATGAAAAATTACGACCCCAAAAATCGTCTCATTTATACGGCGCTTTATGGAGATGTCACGCTAGCCACATTTCTATCTAATAATTTATACACTAAATAACTCTAGATGCCTGATATAAACTGCTCATAGGTGTAAAAAAGTCTAAAGATTCCGTAACGACAAGAAAAACAGAGGGTCACCGAACGTTTAAAAAAAATATTAATGTTAAAGGTTGGAAAAATGTGACTAGCAGAAGAATTTTCGTACCGTAACGTTTCAAATAAGTGTAAAAATGTCTCAATCTACTAAATTTGCGCTAAATTTTTTATTCTAGTTTATCGTTGCGTATAATAATCCATTGTAACTTATTTTTTTATTGAGCGCAATTGTAATTTACCGACGATTCAGAAGGCCCTGCTTATACCCCCAAAAAATACGGCCCTCCGCGAAAGGAATACCTTAACCAGGTAGAGAGCGGTCCGCGCCCTCCTAATGGGTCTAGCGCTCGGAGCGCGGCAGTTGTCCCGACCCTTCTCCGAAAATATATACCTGTATATAGTATATCCTATATACCTATATATACCCTTCCCCTCCCCGAAATATGTATGCGTATAGTTGAACATTAGTAAGGGTAACGGTCATTTGGCTTTCCCCTGATCAAAATCAGTACACCGATTCGTCTTGACGAAGCAACATCGAGCAGTTTGAAATAAAATATCAGAAAATATGGATAGAAAGCAAGGCGGCGACTCTTCTAGACGACCATCTTTTATAGGGCGTAAAAGATCTTTAAGGGCAATCGATTCACTATCGAAAATACGACTGATTTTACGAGCACGTCTGCGAAAAAATTAAAAGACAATGAGGAATTGGAAGTAAACGTTAATCCTACTTTCAATTATTGCATCATCGAATTCAGCGTGATATTTTTAACGTTGCAGCAGTTGTTGAAGTGTAAAGATTGTAACGGTGCAGTCACTTTTAGCAAAAACGGACAACGTGGTCTAGGATTCAAGCTCTCTGTGAAGTTTGGGTGTAAAGAAACTTTTATTTTGTCTTCGCCGTTAATCGATAAGGCGTTTGAAATCAACCGTCGACTTGTTCTCGCCCTGAGAATGCTTGGAGTAGGATTTGAAGGCATGAAAAATTTCTGCGGTCTCATGGATCTTGGACAAGGAATTTGTAATAGTACATATTACAGCATCGTGAACAATATAAACATTGCAGCTCAAGCCGTCGCGAAAGTCGTTTTCAAAAAAGCATTGAAAGAAGAAGCCGAGTTGAATGTAAAAGCAGGGCATCCCGCGGATGAACTTTCTGTGTCTGGTGATGGATCGTGGGCGAAACGTGGATTCTCATCGCTTCTCGGTATTGTCTCGTTAATAGTGAAATACAGTAACAAAATTTTAGACATTGTCATAAAATGCAGTATATGTCAAGGCTGCTCAAATTGGAAAGGCCAAGAGGATACGATTGAATATGAAGCGTGGTATCGAGAGCATGAAGATCACTGTGACGCAAAGCATACCGGAAGTGCTGGCAAAATGAAGGTAGACGGCATCGTGGAAATGTTCGAGAGATCGGAAGAGTTATACAACGTGAAATACGCGAACTATATCGGAGACGGCGACACGAAAACGTTCAAAGCCTTATTGGACACAAAGCCTTACGGAGATGATTTTGTAGTTTGCAAAAAAGAATGTGTTTTGCATGTTAAAAAACGTTTGCACAAACGTGCTCTTGATGCGAAAAAAAACATGCACAAATAAAAAAAGCAACAAAGAAATTGACAGAAAAAGAAGAGGGAAAAAAGACACAGCAGAAAGTTAAAAAATCGAGAGATAAAACACCGAAATGTCAACAATTGACGAATAAATTATTGCAAGAACTGTCGACTTATTACGGTCTAGCAATTAGACGTAATTCAGATTCTACTGAAGGGATGAGAAGTGAAATATGGGCCGCATATTATCACAAAATTTCAACAGATGAAAATCCGCAACACTTGTACTGTCCTCCAGGTTCCGAATCGTGGTGCAAGTGGCGTCAAAGTGAGGCTGCAGGTACTTTAGACACCTACGAGCATCCACCTGCTCTGGACGATGAAGCACAAGAAATATTGAAACCTATTTATGAAGAGTTGACAGCAGAGAATTTATTGGAAAGGTGTATTGGCAGTAATACGCAGAACAATAACGACAGTTTCAACGCTTGTGTATGGCACCTTGCGCCGAAACATCTGTTTGCCGGCAAAAAAATCATCGATATTGCCACCTATATTTCCGCTTGCATATTCAACGAAGGATTCGCATCGTCATTAAAAATAATGGAGACCATGGGCATCACAATCGGGCCACAAGCGGAGCAACTCGCGCGAGACCGAGACAGGCGGCGAGTATCGAGCGCCAACCGTAGGAGCACCGACAACTCCAAAGACGCTCGTACAGCTCGAAAAAATGAAAGGAGTGGGCAAATCGAGGAATACGAACGTCCCGAAGGGACCCTATATGGTGCCGGAATCGCGGATTAACTGTAAGTATTCAAAATTTGCTTAATTTTTAAAAATATCTGTACCTCAAACTTTAAACTCATTTATCTCGAAACGACTTTTTTCGGCACGACGGTGGTGAAAACAAAAACACTATTCAACCGAATCACTTGAAATTTGGATATGTTGTTCACAACATGTATGGCTATCGTCGGAACTAGAATCATAATTTTATTTAAATAATTTCCTATTGTTTACACTAAAAAACTAGTGAAAAAAGACCCGATTTTACGAACTTTTTTTCAAAAGCGCGCCATTTTGTGAATTTTTAATTTTTTCGATTTGTCCTGGTTCCGACCATAACTGCACTCTTTCTGATTAAGATTCTTCTTGAATTTTGTGTTTCAGATGAGTAGAAGTCTCGAAATCACCTACGCCGTCCGGGTCCAATTTTTCGAAAGAGGCATCTCCAGCGGCATTTTTATAATAATAAATATTGTTTTTAAAATGAAAAAAAAAAAATGGTATGCTCAATAAGCGTAATAAACTCAAACTCAATAAATGTAATTTTTGTATGCTCAATAAACGTTCGAGTAAAAAGCTCGAAAAGTTGAAACATCGTTTTTAAAATTTTTAATGGCAAAAAAATCGTGAAAATAGGTGAAATTTTCGTGCTCTAAACCACCGGGTCCCCTTAATGCCTTGGCAAGTTGATCTTCTGTTTGAGTGTCATCTTCATCTAATAGAGCTTGCAGATCGTCGTCCGCAAATGTTTGCGGTCTTCCAGAGCGCTCCTTGTCCCCAGTCTAAAAATCGCCACGTCTAAACCGCTTGAACCAATCTTCACACGTTGTTTTTGAGTATATGTTCGCCGTAGGCCTCCTTAAGTAACCGACGTGCTCCAGCTGCAGTTTTTTTAGGTTGAAGCAGAAAAGCAATGCTTCCCGCAAATGCTGTTTATTTGACACAAACTTTGACACTTTCGAGGTTAGAAAAAAGGTCGTTGTGTTGCGATATTTCTATATATTACGACTGGGTATTCTTAACAGATGTCCAAGGTATAAAGATACCCAATTTCAGACCTGTATGCCGACTACATGTGTCACTATCGCCATCCTTATGTGAAACCCGGCAACTTAGTTGCGCACCTAGTATATTTCAATATACACCGAGTATATCCAAAATATTTTGTGTGTTCAATATAAATGAACAAACGCATCTAAAGTTTGTTGAAGAAACTATTATTTTCTTTCATCGACTTATCGCTTTGAATTTATGAATATATTTCACCGTTATGTTGATTCTGCGAAGACCAGCGTATACGTATGCGTGTACTGGATTTGTAAATGTGTTGCATCGCTTGACACACGTAGAAGCTGCCCTCGGCGTTTCGTACCGCCAACAATTCGTTCCCGAAAGTAATAAACTTTGTGCGTTCATGAATATTTATATTTCACGTTGCAATGTGTTCTGTGCTCGTACAACATCTGTGCTTATATCGTTTTGATATTCCCAATGGCGGTTTGACATCCCGAATGTTTGTTTGGTTTTTAAAGTTGTTTGGAAATATGAAAATATTTGAAAACACATGCAACCTAAATGTCTGAAATTTTATTATCGCTTATTCGAATATTCAAAAACTCAATGAGAAAGCGAAACGACGATTAAAAAACGTTCAGGCTTTCCACAAGAAAAATTATTCGTTTCTCGAAATTTACAAAAAATGATCGTTACCTCATGTAAATAATTGTTAAACATACTGTTAAAAGACGATAAGCTTATCATCAGGACTCTTCGTCGAAGGTGTTTTGTTCGACGTTTTTACGATCAAAGCGATTTTTGGCAATTCGGCAGCAGACGAAGGGGATATTGATGAGACCCGATTCCGAGAAATGCTATTGTAGCAAAATTACTTTGAAATCTAACAAAATACAACTTACTCAATAGATAAGCTATGCTGATTCCCCCCATGTAGGAATCTACTTTACCGACGGTCCGTAAGGTAGATTCCAGCAAGTCCCCAGCAATTTACCGACGGCAGATTCTGACCCAAACATGGTACCTGTGGGAATCTACCTTACCGACGGTAAATTCTGACCCAAACATGGTTCCTGTGGGAATCTACCTTACCGACATACCGACAGGAAATTCCCTATTGGCGGGAAATTCAAAAGACCTTTTGGCGGGAAATTCAAAAGACCGGGGGGGGGGGGGGGGATATCTTTTGGCGGGAAATTCAAAGGCGAAGACCTTTCGGCGGTAAATTTAAAGCGGATACGTTTCAGCGGGAAGTTCGAGAAAAAACCCCTCTTGGCGGGGGAAATTGAAAAGACCGCGCAGAGACCTTTTGGCGGGAAATTCAAAAGAGGGGGGAGATCTTTTTCGGCGGGAAATTCAAAAAGCGGAGACCTTTCGGCGGTAAATTCAAAGCGCGGATACTTTTCAGCGGGCAGTTCGAAAGAAACCTCTTGGCGGGAAATTCAGAAGAGGGGGCCTTTTTCGGCGGGAAATTGAAAAGCGGAGACCTTTCGGCGGGAAATTCAAAGGCGGAGACCTTTCGACGGTTGATTCAAAGCGCGCGGATACTTTTCAGCGGGAAGTTCGAGAAAAAAACCTCTTGGCGGGAAATTGAAAGACCGCGCGCGAAAATTTCAGAAGCGGAGACCTTTCGGCGGGAAATTCAAACGGAGAGACCTTTCGGCGGGAAATTCAAACGGGGAGACCTTTCGGCGGGAAATTCAAACGCGCGCGGTCCGTGATACCGGCGATCAGGATACCGGTGATCAGGATACCGGCGATCAGGATACTTGACAATCGGGTATGCTGTAACACTCACGCTTGAGATGTTTTTTTATTAAGAATTCAAGATACATTGTTTACATTCTCTTTTGAGTGGCAAAATTTTGTCTGCGTGTTCGCGGCATCGTTGACACTCGCCGACTTCGGGGTCATTTTTGAGGAATTCGGGTAATTTGTCCCAGGCGAGATCAACGCTGTGTGCAGCGAAGATGACGATGAATTCCTTGGGTAGCTGGGCGATGTCGATGGGTTCCATGGCAGAGAGGGATCCAACTTGATGAAACTGTTTGAGCGATCGTCCAACGGACGGGAGGCTCTCTCGAAGAAACTTCCTCAACAGCAGGACATTTCGAAGTGCGCAATTGGGTGAATCGTGGTAAGGGCAGAATGCCGCCACTTTGTTGGCTCTCCTCAGCGAGCGACACGCCACGACGTCTCGTGCATCGAGTCCGAAACGTTCGAGCCACTGCTGCTTCTGCTGTCCCTTCACGTAGATGGCGCTGGCGTTGTGCAGAACCGATCGGAGCACGTTTTCCACCTCGCAGTAGGGTACTTCTCCCGTGCTCCAGTCGAGATGATGGTAGTTGCGTTCGAGCCAGGAATTTAAACTCGTCCCGCTGGAAGCCCTGTGTACGTGGTGGATACACAGGGCTTCCAGCGGGACGAGTTTGTACTCAAAGAACTGGCAGTGACTCCGCTCAATGCGGACGTGCAGCCGCTGATTTTCCTCTTCAAACCACCGATCCCATGGTACAATCTTCCGGCCAGGTACAAAAGCATAAATTCCTGGCTCGAACGCAACTACCATCATCTCGACTGGAGCACGAGAGAAGTACCCTTCTGCGAGGTGGAAAACGTGCTCCGATAGGTTCTGCACAACGCCAGCGCCATCTACGTGAAGGGACAGCAGAAGCAGCAGTGGCTCGAACGTTTCGGATTCGATGCACGAGACGTCGTGGCGTGTCCCTCGGTGAGGAGAGCCAACAAAGTGGCGGCATTCTGCCCTTACCACGATTCACCCAATTGCGCACTTCGAAATGTCCTGCTGTTGAGGAAGTTTCTTCGAGAGAGCCTCCCGTCCGTTGGATGATCGCTCAAACTGTTTCATCAAGTTGGATCCCTCTCTGCCATGGAACCCATCGACATCGCCCAGCTACCCAAGGAATTCATCGTCACCTTCGCTGTACACAGCGTTGATCTCGCCTGGGACAAATTACCCGAATTCCTCAAAAATGACCCTGAAGTCAGCGAGTGTCAACGATGCCGCGAACACGCGGACAAAATTTTGCCACTCAAAAGAGAATGTAAACAATGTATCTTGAATTCTTAATAAAAAAAACATCTCAAGCGTGAGTGTCACAGCAATCCCGATTGTCAAGTATCCTGATCGCCGGTATCCTGATCGCCGGTATCACGGACCGCGCGGGTTTGAATTTCCCGCCGAAAGGTCTCCCCGTTTGAATTTCCCGCCGAAAGGTCTCCCCGTTTGAATTTCCCGCCGAAAGGTCTCCGCTTTTGAAATTTTCGCGCGCGGTCTTTCAATTTCCCGCCAAGAGGTTTTTTTCTCGAACTTCCCGCTGAAAAGTATCCGCGCGCTTTGAATCAACCGTCGAAAGGTCTCCGCCTTTGAATTTCCCGCCGAAAGGTCTCCGCTTTTCAATTTCCCGCCGAAAAAGGCCCCCTCTTTTGAATTTCCCGCCAAGAGGTTTCTTTCGAACTGCCCGCTGAAAAGTATCCGCGCTTTGAATTTACCGCCGAAAGGTCTCCGCTTTTTGAATTTCCCGCCGAAAAAGGTCTCTCCCCTCTTTTGAATTTCCCGCCAAAAGGTCTCCGCGCGGTCTTTTCAATTTCCCCCGCCAAGAGGGGTTTTTTCTCGAACTTCCCGCTGAAACGTATCCGCTTTGAATTTACCGCCGAAAGATCTTCGCCTTTGAATTTCCCGCCAAAAGATATTCCCCCCCCCCCCTCTTTTGAATTTCCCGCCAAAAGGTCTTTTGAATTTCCCGCCAATAGGGAATTTCCTGTCGGTATGTCGGTAAGGTAGATTCCCACAGGAACCATGTTTGGGTCAGAATTTACCGTCGGTAAGGTAGATTCCCACAGGTACCATGTTTGGGTCAGAATCTGCCGTCGGTAAATTGCTGGGGACTTGCTGGAATCTACCTTATCGACCGTCAGTAAAGTAGATTCCTACATGGGGGGAACCAGCATAGCTTATCTACTTTACTCTTTAATATGCAATAATTTTTCAGTAATTTGACAACTGTAGAGACGTTTAAAATATTAGAATGCACGTAAATTTTTTATAACATTTTCCAAAATTTTTAAAAGCGTTATGCTATATCATAATAACAGTTTAGGAGCTGCGAATACACATTATTCAGAAATAATAAAAATTCATTTACCTTAGGCACTTTGAATAATGATCGGTATCTCGGACCATGCAGCTTTTCCTCGGTTTAACTGCCATTTTTGCAACCGAACACAGCACAAATCTTCATCACCCTGTTTGGAAAAACACAAAAAAATGAATATTTTTCAACAACAGTGATATATAATAGGTTTTTCATTCATTTTAGATGATAATAACAATTATTATATAAAAAGAATGAAAAACAAAGAATATACAACACACGAGAAGGACACACACACACACACCCATATATATACTTCCACGTACGTACACACACACGGGATAGAAAAGTGAGACGAAAAAAGATTTTTTACAGTATTATCATTTATTCGTTTTATCGCCTTCTTCGAGTTTTCGTTTTTTCCCATTATTTGGTCAATACACCTAAATAAAAAATAAATATAAATATAAATAATACGGATCTCCGAGTCGTTTACGAATATTCGAAGTTTAAGAGTACTCCACATTTACGAGTACCAGCAATTTGAGAGTACCCGATTACCAAATTCGGATATCCGATAGTGGCGGATAATGCAAAAACTTAACCCGTCGGGTACCCGACCCGACCCGAACATCGGTTACCCGCACACCCCTAATGCTTTTGCTCTCTGTTGCAATAATTGATTCGCAACTAGGAAAAAAAGCTTTCTCTACTTCTTTAGGCACAAATCCTCAATAAAAAAAACACTCGCTCGTAGCTCTCTTGACAACAATTCAACAATTCAATATGGCCGATAGATTGATGACGCGTTATTATTCGATTTTTCTCACACATAGCTCACTTTAAGGCATCACTTCTAAGAATCAGCGCCACGAAGTGGTGGTTTCAGGAACCCTTCCGTTCCTCGATTTTGTGGTCACTTTTGCCATTCCCCTTCCATTGGAGTTCGGACTCCTTCATGTAGTCTCGACTTGTGGCTTGAGCAAAATTTTGTCACAACTCGAATGCAACAATATTATACGCGCTCGGTAGGTTCGGCCGGTTCACAGATCATACGGCCCATATACAGTTATTGAGCAGACGACTACAAGCGCCATAAGTGGCAGCGATCGAAAATAAAAGCGACGAACATTACGAGAGCCATGTATAACTGATGGTGACAAGGGGCTGGTCCCAGCGTGCGTTTAGAACGAACAGGCGTTGTGTCATCTAGCGGTAGGTAGCAGTAGCTCTAGCGAGCTCTGCACTACCCATTGCAGCCGGGGCTGCGTCGAAGTTTTGCTTCGGGTACCATTCCCTCTTTAAGCGCTTAATAGTGGAACGTGGTTATTGCCCATGGACCGTGTTTAACGTAGATGAGACAGTCCTTTTCTAGTCTTATCTAGAAACAAATCGCAAATGAACATTCATCGCACATGAGGAAAAGACTTTTCCTGGATTTAAGGTCGCAAAAGACGGTTAACCGTTATGCTCGGTGCAAACGTTGCTGGCGATTGTAAATTAAAACCTCTTTTAGTGTATTAATCTGAAAATCCGAGAGCTTTGAAAAATAAATCCAAATCGGGCCTACGAGTCATTTGGACCTGTAACTCTAAAGCTTAGGTAACTGCTTCTTTGTTTGAAGATTGGTTTGGTAACCATTTCATCCCGAGAACTGAGCGCTACTGCAAGCCTCAAAACTACCCACTCACAGTGATGCTGATTCTTGATAATGCTGGTGCATTGTCCGCCAGGTACTCTCATAGACTTTGTTTTTTATGCCATGTCGCCGACAGTTGACATAAACTAATTTAATAAACGGCATTTTGAGGGGGCGGAATACACCTTTATTCATTATGACGTGCTCAAAAGCCTTGCAATCTGATATCCGACTGAGTCCTGCGACACATAAAGAAAAGCAACGAATAAATTTGCCCGAGCCTGGATTTACACACATACATGTATTTACCAACCCTGTGTCTATACATATATATATACAGGGTGTCCCTCCTATCTCTGCCACCCGAAATGACTCGGTAATTATCGACGTCACAAGAAAATGTTCCAGAGAAAAGTTGTACGGTTTGAAGGGGGCCATAAAATGCGACCAATTTTTTTTTATTTGGGTGGAGGCGCCGACGCACAGTGAAGGTCAGCTCCACTTTTTTTAATGGAATGGTACATTTTTTCAACCATCTTGTGGATCACTTCAGGCTGCATAAAAAACATTCGACGGTCAAAGTCGTCCAAGGCCATTCAAGGTCAGTATCAACGATACAAATCTAAATATCTCGGATCACCACCAAATATTTGGTAGTGATCCGAGATATTTAGATTTGTTTGGGTATTTAGATT
Organism: Ophion obscuratus; assembly: GCA_964007375.1. Classification (NCBI taxonomy): domain Eukaryota; kingdom Metazoa; phylum Arthropoda; class Insecta; order Hymenoptera; family Ichneumonidae; genus Ophion; species Ophion obscuratus. Next base: position 52,879,185 of record OZ023314.1, read on the forward strand.
TGTATCATCGATACTGACCTTGAATGACCTTATACGACTTTGATCCTCTAATGTTTTATATACAGCTTGAGGTGCTCCACAAGATGGTTAAAACAAATGTACCTTTCCAAGTGGTACATGTACAAAAATGTACGAAAAAGTGGAGGTGACCTTCACCGTGCGTCAGCGCCACCATCAAAATAAAAAAATTGGTCGCACTTTATGGCCCCCTTCGAACCGTACAACTTTTGTCTGGAACATTTTTTTGTGAGGTCGATAATTACCGAGTTATTTTGGGTGGCAGGGATAAGAGGGACACCCTGTATATATGGCCTCTCTATTTTTATCACTATATACATACACAAATATCTCCCGCGGGGGGGGGGGGGGGGGGGGGTAATTGCGAATATAGTCTGCTGGATGATATTCGTATCAATTTCGATACGAGAGGCGTCCTAGTTGTAACTAACGACAGGTTATAATGATTATTATTATTATGCGTCGCGATCCCGGTGTCAAAACTAAAATTAATATAAGTTGCCCGGCGGCGATTCATACCGGTCACGTTGCGCGTTGTAGAGTTTGAAGAAAATTAAATATTTTCAATAAAACGGAGGAAACATTGAATTAGGAACGAAGACGATGTTTTGTTTGGGTTTGTAATATGGAATTTATGAGAAGTTTCAATAGCCCAATTTAATAATGTGCTTTAATTTGATTCGCTCCCCAGGTTCAGAAGAAAAGGAGAATCGTCGCGAGGGCTCAGTGTCGAAATATTAAGAACGACTGTCCCAAACTCAATTGCGAGGAGCCCGTCCTACTGCCTGGAAGGTGCTGCAAATCTTGCCCCGGTGATTTCAGTAAG